>WUQG02005278.1:0-12142 GCA_011317285.2 Androctonus mauritanicus | reverse complement strand
TTTTTGTATAATGAATGGATAGTACAAATCCTTTAAACACAATGTGCTATTTCTGCAATATCATCATAGCATTATTCAAATGCTTTTGCATGGATATCATATTGCAAAATCAAGTGGTGGCAGGAAGTTGGAAGATAATCTTCTCAGACTAACACAGAGCCATTTTCCTCCAGTATTTCATAAAATACTGAATTTTAATGGATTTAAAATTTGCAATATGCAAATACATGCTATCTAGAAAACCAGAGATAAGAAACAAGATATTGATGTAGTGTATCTTTATGCACTTATCCCTGCTTTGTGTGAATCCAACCCAAGCCATTTTAAAAGTTAATTCATATTTTTTTTCTTTTGTGTTTGAAAACAGAATACATTTTCATGAACTTCTAAACATGAAGTAATGTCAGAGATAAAAAATTATAAACAAAGGGATGATCTCCCATATTTAAAGTGATCTCTCATATATCATCTCTTACAGCTGAAATATCAATATAAGCATCAGGCAATTAATGAATAGGACAGACCAAATATAATTATCAAAGTCCAGAAAGGAGAGCCATTTTCCAAGGAGGTATCAATAAACAGAGAAAAGAAAAAATCCATCTAATGTTACTATCATCAACTAAACCATATGAATAATAATAAAGGAGAAGTAGAATTATGCAGAGTATTTTCCGAGGAGTAATGAATAAGAAGTTCAGTCTAAACTGAAACATCAATTGCTCTAAGTGAGACAATTTTTGGAGACAGTGATTGATAGAATGGAAGAGGAACCATGGTGTTTTTAATAGAAAAGCTCTTAAGAGAGAAAATAACTTCTTTTTCACCAGCGATACATATACCTAAAAGGCACTTAACTGAAGAACTTTCATCAATATGAAAGATGAAAGAAATTTACTAGATCAGCCCAAGTAAGTCTCTGTTCAATCTCATCTAAGTGTGTCAAGCTTCAGTCACCAAAGAATATCCTCAAACCAAAAAAGGTATTTATCACCTATTCAAACTCTTATCTATTCAATGAAAACCAAACATTTATAAAGGAATCTCTCTCAACACAAAATATATTTATATTAAATATATGGTTGTTCAGAAAGTAATTTCAATTTTTTCATGAAAATGAACAATTTTTTTATAATATATAAATATTTTATTCAATTAAAATATCTTTAATCTTTCCAGAAAGATGGCAAAATATGCCATCTTTCTGGAAGTAGCATGATTCCATACTCTTAGAACTTTTGACTTTGCTTGCAAAAAACTGAACCAAGTGATTTTTGACATTCTCATTTGAACTAAATGTTCTGCCGTTTAAAAGATTTTGTAAAGACCAGAACAAGTAATAATCAAAGGGTGCCAGATCTGGTGAATATGGTGGGTGCAGTAACACATCCCATCCAAACTGCAACAGCTTCTGGCAAGTCATCAAACTTGTATGAGATTGGGCATTATCATGGTGAAACACTATACCATTTCTGTTAATCAATTCTGGCTCTTCAGTTCGATGGAATCATTCAATTTGTCCAATTGGTAGCAATACACTTGTGAGTGAATTAATTGTGAAAATTGCCTGGTAAAAATTCAAAAAAGTAATTCTCCTGAAATCTCACCAAACAGAGCATCACTTTTTTTTAATGAATATCTGCTTTTGAAGTGCTTTGAACTGCTCATCTCTTCTCCTCCATGATTTCTTGTGTTTGACATTGTTGTAAACAATCCATTTTTCATTGCCAGTTATGATTTGCTTCAGAAAGAGATAATTTTCTTGACATTTGATCAGCAAATCACAGATGTCAATGCAATGGAGCAAATCTCTTTCCTTGAGAACGTGTGGAACCAAAATATTGAGCTTTGAAATGAAACCAAGTCGCTTCATATGGTCATGAACAGTCGAATTTCACAAATTCAATCCCATAGCAATTTCTCGTGTTTTTATTCAGTGGTTTACTTCAATCAATGTCATTATTTCGTCTTCTTCAGCTTCAAATGGCCCTCTATAACATAATCCATCTTTAATATCCAAATTGTGAGAACAAAATTTTGCAAACCAATTTTGACATGGCATTCTCTTAACACATCTTCATACACTTCACACAACTTTTTTCTTGCTTAAACAGTATTCTTACCTTTTTAGTAATAAAACCAAAAAATATGCTGAAAATGCTCTTTTTTGTTTTCCATTTTTAATACAACACCAAAAAAAAAAAATTTCATAGAATCAAAAAAGTCTTTTTTATAAATAAATCTTAAAATGTCACCTATTAAAATGCATAATGATAATATGGCTTAGAATGAAATTACTTTCTGAACAACCCTATATATTCAAGTTTTAAATTTTAAGCTGTGCTGTCTTAGTCATTGGCATGCATTTCCTGACATTATCTCATCCTTACCCAAGGAATCCACATATATAGCCTACTGATTCTATCCAGCACACCACTACAGGAAACACAATTCTATAACATGTCTGGTGTTATAAGTGACAATGTGAAAGTTTCACAATTTTCGATTCAAGTCTTATTAGGGCCAGATAAGCTGTAAGGACTTCACATTGACTATCCACTACAGCAAGTAGGATCCTACTCAGTCCCTCCCAGGATCTCTATAGCTTCAAAGATGATCAATAAAATTGTATAATAAAATTTATTATATTCATCTGCAAACTGTCAGATATCTTCATTAGATTTATTTGCAAATTATTATAATAAGCAGCTTCATTATAATAATATATACAAAAATGTTTATCATGGAACTGGAAAAATAAAATTATTTACAATTACAAAAAAATATCTTTTGTAGATAATAAATTTTATATATATTTTATTATATTTCTGTCCAAGATATTAATTATTCAGTTGAATAAAAACACAACACTTTATAAAATAAATACGTCAAATAATTGAAAAAATTTATCAAAACAACTTCACATACATTAAGTTGACCTTCCCATACGGTAAGGTTGAATGGCCCTGAGGAATTAGCAGGTTGACATGACAAATATGCAGGTAAGTAGAAACAGCCTGTTTGACACCAGGAACTAAATACAAATTACACTAAATCTTCAATGAAAATAAATAATGTCATGATATAATAGTAGTAATTAAGGAAAAATAAAAAACACTTAGATATTAATTTTCTAAGTTGTGAATTATTAGTTCATATTTTACAGATATTTTTGTATAAAAAACTAATATGAAACAAGAGAAATGAAAGTAAACAAGCCTCCAGCAATTTAATGGGCATGGCACACTAACTTCACTCTGGTGCCAATTACTTCCTAGATGTCAACTACTGAACTTAATTGTGTTTCCTATTGATAGAACAATTATTTGCTAAACTAATAAAGTAAAATCAATTAAGAATATAGCTGTTATTATGTGAGAGAAATATTATTCTTACATTTTAAAATATATTTCTTGATAAATAGACATGTATTTTTATAAAATAAAACAAAGAAAAATGTTAGAATATAAAAAAAAATGAGATAATATAAATAATTACTTATAAAAAATAATTTCTACAAATTTATGCATTTTTTTAGTGAATATAAACTGATAATTTTTCTAACAAAATTTGCTTTGTTTTTTATAACTTTATGAATATTAAATAAATTCTAAAAACTTGTTAATCGATAGCTGCAGACTGAAATTGATAAATGTCAAAAGGTTAAAGAATAAAAAATTATATTTAGTACAATTTTAATTTAGATCTACAAACAAAAACATGAAATCTGCTTTGCACAACTCTGTTTCTGCCATGGTAGAATAATCAGTTTTCAAGAGCAATATTCTAAAAATTGCAGAAAAAATATCTGAAACAAGATAGGACCAAAGAATAAACCTTCAATTTCTAATGACATTTTAAATTTTGTTAAGACAAAAAAACTCTTCATTTAAGAATAAAAATAGCTACAAATAAAAACTAGCAGAAATGAAAATTAAAAAGTTGAAACCTATCATCAGAAGTTATAAAATTATGCAAATTGGATAAAAGCATCTGACAATTAAAAAAAGCAGCTAGTATTGAGAATGCTATAAGAACAATCAGAGAGTAATCTTGTTAATATAAAATACATAACATTATATATGTTTTTGTATGTACAAATACACAAACACACATACAGCTATTATCGAGATTATTTGTAATCAGTGTATATTGTACAATAGTATTTATAGTGAAAATATTTGTAAATTTAAGAAAGCAGAGAAGTAACAAAATTCCATAATGTTTTACAGTAGGGATAATTAGAACTGAGATTAATTTAAGTTTCAGAAATACTAAATATTGGGGATTCTTTAAGAAATATGATATACAAACATGAAAGTAATTTTTGAATTAAACTTAAATACTGGTTCATACCTTTAACTGATCTTGCAAATGTTTTTCTTTAGATACTTGAGTACTACGTTCCTCTTCTGGACGGGGTAAATTTATTGAATCATCTTTAGATAACTCAGCTCCTATATTGAAATTTTATTAAATTAAATTTATATAATTAGATTGCTGAAATATTTTTATTGTTGAAACAAACTGAATATTGATAATTCAGAAAATCTCCTATAAAACTGAAATCTAAACTTTCAACTTTATAAATAAAAAACATTTTATTCCTATTTCCCTTTTACAAATGTTTTAAAAATAAAATTTGATCCAAATTAATATTTGTTAATATTTTTATGATAATACTTCATTCTAAATAAAATTTAAACAATACAGACTATTTCCTTTATTAACATCTAATTAAGAATATTCACCTTGCTTACCATATTCACCACCATTTGTTAATTCATCATTTTCTTCATGCTCATCTTCCCTTACATGATGGTGATTAGGAGTTGATGTTGCTGCTAATAAGGCTGCAGTTGCTTCTTCTTGTCTGCGACGTGCATCTTCAACTTCATCTTGTAATTTGCGTGTTTCTTCATCTTTCAAATTAACTTCTTCTTGAATACGTAACACTTCTTCCTGCTTAGCTCTTATTGCTTCTTCCTATAAACATTTAAATGTTCTAATTCAGTTATATGAATTTTTTTTTTGTCAATATATGAAAGATGTTTTAAAATATCAAAACATTGTTTAAAATCTTCAAAAACCGAATTACAAATATCCTAGACTTATCACAAATCCCACAGTCATAAGTTGGATTGATTGGAAGTCAGATATAGCCAAAATTTATAGGTTTCTCACTATTGATTACTCAATATATAATGACCTAGTAAACATAATGGTATCTTAATATAAAGAACATAAAATTATAAGAATCATCAAAAAAAGGATGCTTTCTATATATCAAGACTATTGGATCAGGGATTCAAACCTAAGGAATTGGACTGATCAATCACAGAACTTACTGATTACGTCACTGTCATAAACATGAATAGTAAGTTGAAGTGATTATAAGTTGAAAACTATATATATTCAATTTTTCTTAATATCAAAATTAACAAACATTATATTGAACAATTGGAAAATACATAAAAAAACTTAAGGTTATGAATCTACTGCTTAATATAAGAAAAACTGTTAAAGAGTATAGTTTCATTGTATTTTATGGTTTGAATTATGATAAAAAATGCCCAATATTCAAATGTTCACTCTGAATTTTAAAATAGAATATTTCTTGTGTAAATACTGATTGTTTTGCAAATTTGAAAATTTCTGAGGTAGTACAAATATTAAAAGAAGTTTTTCATTCAAATCATCAACAATTTCATCAATTTGATCCTTCAAAGCTCAAATTAATATGAATAAAATGATAAAAACAGATATTGCTTCTATTCATTATAAGATACTCAGAGAATTACATAATCCTTAAAGATTTCAACAATTATTGATTGACAAATCTGTGACAAAACACTCAAGATAAGCAGGAGATTTAATGCATGACATATGACATCAGTTTTAAGGATATACTTTTAATTTATTATAGGTACTCATTAAATTATAGTCAAAGTTGATAAACAATGTTATAAAATTGTTCTTTAAAAATGAAAGTTTAATTTTCTACTTCTAGATCCTACAATACTGTATATTCTCAAAAAATATAAAAGAGATTAGCATATATGAAATAACACTCTGAAAACAATTCTTCAGAGCAAAAGCAAAGAATGAACTTATCTTTTAGGTCCTATATTTACAAATATGCATGTGTTCTATCATTAAACTTATAATTCAATTTTACAAGTGTTCTTATAATATTTTGAACTTGTCTATTTTCACAGTATATCAGTTTAGAAAAACTTTTTTCTGTTTTATTAAAACTTAGTCCTAAAGAATGTTAATCTACACTGATCATTTTTAAGAGAGCATATCACCCACATATTGGTAAAAATTTACTTTATCTCTTGCAGTTAAGCTGCAACCAATATTATCTTCATGTCGTGTCTTCATTGTCAGTTGCCTCTGATTCCTGCCAACATCAGAATATTGATAGTTGAGTCTGCAATTGCTACTCTACATAAAACTATTTTTTTTCTTGCCTGATCCAGTTTGCAATGCAAAATGCCTAACTGCAAGAAGTAAAGTAAACTTTCCAAACTTTGTATAGTTGACTATGCAATTTTAAATGCTTCTTACCTGCCAGACAAGTTGGAAGGGCTGGATGATGAGAATCTAATCCAAGCTGAAAAAAAGCCCTTTCTGTGTGTCTGTTGCTAGCAGAGTGAAACACTTTATAAGCATCTTTGTGCAAATATTAAATTTATGTTATTTCAAAATTTATAAAATTTTGAAACTTTGTGGCACTTTTAAGCCTTTGGTACATTGTACACCTATAGATTGCCCTAACTGTTATCAATATGGTGATTTTTAATGCTTTTTGGTGATGAAATATTGTAAAGTTTAAAAAGTTGCTAAATTTTTATTTCAGCAATTGTAAACTCCCTTTAGTAGAAAAAAAATTATTACTATCGATATAGGAATTTTATTTTTGCACTGATACTTAATGATTTTCCATAACATGGATTTGGCAATACTGCCTGTAAATGTGAATCACATCGCATCACTTTAGCCTAGTTGAGTATATACTACTTAGTTCAACACATCTTTGATCAATTCATTATTGTTAGCATTATATTTTTATATATTTTTCATTTTATTTTATTTATGTAGGCCTCTACATCTATCCTTTCCTGTATCCATAGTTTTTCCAGGAGTCCCAATGAAAATAATGGATTAAGGTTTCACTATAATTTTCATTAGAAAACAGAAAATAAGGCTAGTCATTGCATTATTCCAGATATTTGATTAATAAAAATTAATTTTTCTATATATAAAAGATATGCTATAATTTTTATCAACATATAATAAGCAAGATTTTTGAAGCATTATCTTTATGAGGAATTTCTGGAGATCAAAATATATGCTGATGATACAATATAATTGTCATTATAAATGTTATCATCATAATCAAGTTCTCCTGCACTATATATTTTAATTCTAAATCTTACCAGTTTAAGTTTCTCTTCACTCTCCATTGCTTTATCATGTTCTAATTTTAGCATCATCTCCTGTAATTCATTTTGTTTTTGTTCTAGATGTTCTTTTGCTTGCTGCATTATACGTAGCTGTTCTTCGAGACGACGTATGGTGTCTTGTGCTTCAACCAATTCTACAGAAAATTATTCTTCATTAAAACATTTAATGTTTAAAATATAAAAAAAAAAGATATCAAGCAAAACCTCTGATAGTGCAAATTAAAAAAAAATTACAGTAAATTCAAAAGACAATAAACAGACTGACAAATCCAAATCTTTTTTGAATATGAGTATCATTCTTAACCCGTTCAATGCATATGATGTGTATACATATCAAGGAAGTAGAAAAAAAAATAAAAAAAACAATTAAAAAATTTCAATCCTGAGTTATGAAGTGGAGCTATCACAGAACAGTTTTTTCGCATTTATTGGATGAAAATATGCACCTCCAATGATCAGTACTAAATTTTTTGATTGCCAAAATTTGTCTTTAAATTTTGTTTTAAAGATTAAAAAAAATGTGAATGGATTGTATTAGTTGGATTTGGATTATTTTTCATTAAATCCTATCAATTCTGCTTTCTATTCGATTATATTTAAGTAATATTATTTTGATTTTTGGATGAAATAAATTTATTTTTGAAATTTTAAGTAAAACATGGAAAATTTTACTTAAAATTTACAACATAGAAATTGTATAAACAGTAAAAATTTTAGATTTCTTTGACAAAAAATGAGAGAGAGATGAAGTTTTATAAATTTTTGAATATCAATTAGGCTTAATTACTAAATACTGCTGGCATAACACGGCAGGTGATATTTGAATGGCCAGCAATGAAAGAGTTAAGATAATTTCACTTGTTCCTAAAAAGACCAGATTTATAATATTTAGCAATTGATTTAATCTCATGTATTTCATTAACTTGTTTGTGCCATTGCTGCTGTCAGAATTACAACTTATCTTTGATGGTAGCTTTCACATCATTAAGCTGATATTTTTTGAACATATAAGACTTCTGGAGATAATTATGAAAAATTACATAATAAATCATTAGCTGGTCACAATGAAACACTGTTAATAATAAGCCTAAAACTAGCACAAACTCCCCTAGTGATTAATTTATACTATGGTGCCATCATCTATTTGATTATTTTTTAAATTTACGCTAAAATTTAGATGGTGGCAGTATAAATTAATAATTATTAATTTGGCACTTAATACAAAAATTAATCATTAGGGGAGTGTGTGCTAGTTTTACGCTTATTTGGATTGTGTGATTAATCCCCTAAGTAAATGATGAATTAAGATTTAATAATTATTCTGTTTAATCTAATCCAAGATGTTAACTGAATAAAAACAAAATTATAAATCATTTACCTCTTTGCCTTCTTTCCATTTCATCTTGCATCTGTTTTAATCTTTCAGCATACTCCTGCTGCTTTTTCTCAGCCAATTCACGTGCTTCCATCTCTTTTCTTAATTTTTCTCTGAAAAAATTGTTTTTTTTTATAGAAATATATAATGTACTACAGAAATGATGGCATGATTATGTGAACTTTTATTTTTTTTAATCAGTTATTTGATTAGAAGAGAAATCAAAATTAATGTTTTGTCTTAAGCTGAAATATTTAAAAAAGAAGGAATAAAATTGAAATTATAAAAATATTCTATATTGACTATTTTTGTTCTATTTTAAGAACAAAATTAATTATTTTTCCAGATAATTAAAATGTTTCAGTTCCAATCATATTAAGGATATAAATATTATCATCTTATTTGTCTATCAATATTAAAAACAAATGGTAATAAAATTTATTATAACAGTATATAAAAATTATTTAAAATACAATATTATAATGCTTTGATGTTTCATTTCATGTCTTATAAAAAGCTGATTTCAAAAAATTTTTAAATCAATATTTTCAAATCAAGTTAATCTTTTCATTCTAAGTTATTAAAGATTAAATTTATTTGAATTCAGCTGGCCTCTCCTAGTTTTGCATCTAAAAATTGATAAAAATGAGACTTATGTATTAAACAGGTCTATTATTAATACTCCACTCTCAAATTTCATTGCTGAGTTAAAATAATAAGCTATTTAGTAAAATACATATATTTTCATAATAAAGCAAAATCTCTTCAAGCTTATTGAATCTTTAACAGAAAATTATAATAGCTCTTTTGGTCTAGATTACCCCTCTTCAACTACACAAAAAAAGGTAACAGAGCAGCTGTGTAAACAAACATAAATCATAATACAAACTGCAAATGATAGGAAAGTTACAGAAGGAAAAAAACAAGACAGGTTAAATTTTTGAAGTAATATATATTTTATATTAAAAATAATAAGATAATACAATTACAGTTATATGGAAGTTTGAGGAATTTCAATTAGCAGCGATTTATTTATTTAATTCTTGATTATTAGTCATCTTGATGGTAACTGAAATTCTTGAAACTTCCACTTTAATAACTATACAGTAGTCCTATTAGTTTTAAGTATAATATATTTTATCATCTCAAATTTTTAACCTATTTTGTCTTTCTCTCTCATAACTTCCCTATTACTTGCATTACAATTTTGCATTTACTTACACAGATAACTCCTTTTTCTGTAAACATTTATTATTGTCTGTGCAGTAAAAAAGGGGCAATCTAGCCTGAAAGCACTTCTGTATTTGTAATTTTTTACTATTAAAGGTAGATAAACTTGAAAAGGATTTTCTATTATTATTGTTAAGGATTTATTAGTGGTTTATTTTGAAAATTTTAAAAGCTTTCAAAATCCAGTTCATCAGAACAAATATGGACAATAAACAAAAGCAATCATTGAATCATTGCATCAAAATGTTAAAATATAACAGAGAAAGGTATGATTGCATCACATTTAGTAAGCTATCATGAAGCATAACTGAAAGTTCAACTTTGATTCTTACTGAAGTTTTAACTCTTTCAATAAACAAGATATAAGAATTGCTTATTTATTAAATGAAAAATCTAGAATGATTCAGATTCCAGTGTATGCACAAAAACTAACTGGCAGGAAAAAACTGAAGTTATCTTGCATACAGAGACTATCTTCTTACAATTTTCTTTGCTTTTATTCTAAAATTATTGAAAATGTTATAAAATTATTAGAATATTTTTAATGCTTTATGTTAAAATTTTTTTTATAAAATTTGATTTAGTCATATTATTCATAAATAAAGGAATATTAATATTTTCTTGATAAAGAAATTTTTTTTATAAAAATCAGACTCTTTTTTACTATTTGAAAAATATATAAATTCTAAAATATTCTTTAAATATAATACAATAAAATCTCTGAAATCCATAATACATAATTTTTTTATAATTATATGACACAACTTCATTCAACAAAAGTCACATAATTCTTGACTTTTTATAATTTCTGCAAATTTTGACCAAGTTTCTTCATGGCTTGTTTTATTCAGAAGAGATACAGATATCTAAATATAGCAACTGTTTCACTGTATAACTAAGATTTCTTATAAAAAAATTGTATTTTCCACAATCTTATTTACAGAGCAAAAAGTTGCAAAGAAAATAAAATGCTTACATTGTTAGAAAGAGGGCAAAAAAAAAAAAAAAATCTATAAAATTTAAAAATTTCAAAAGATTTTGTCAAAAATCAGGTGAGATCATAATTTTTATTTTTTGCACATTAATTAAGCTTAATTTTAATTACTAGTCAACACACAATTATAGATGGAAATTAGCATTGCAACGCACAAGAAGTTAAAATATGTAGCACAAATAGCTACTGTATTTATAAGTTACAAGTCCAAACATATTGGTTTTCAACACAAACTTATGTTACTTGATTTATTTATGGTTTGTATATTGTTTGTTGATTTTAAATATCATATTACTATTATGATATCATTTCATGCAGTGTTGTATTATTTTCAGTCAAGGAATAATATGACATCATAACAATGCAATCACTGTATCACTTAGCTTTGGAAATTTTTAATCTAGAATTTCTGCCAAAAAATTATTTTTCCAACTTACATAAAATATGACTTACATAAGGTTTATGTTTTTTGTAGCTTTATGCAAGTGAGGGAATGGCTGTAATTTATAAATTATTGAAAAATTAGCGGTAATTAGTGAATGATTAAAAATTCACAAAGGTAAGGCAATTAAATGATAAAAACCAAAGCCAATGCATTTAAATTTAAAACATTCATTTAGCTTAATTCCAAACTGACTGGCACACAGATCAATCAAAGTTAAGGAATATACCAGTTAACAGATCGAAATGATTTTTTTGTAAAATGTGCCAGATTTCAGAGAATTTACTGTATATATAACAAACTTATGGATATTGTTAAATGAGGATGTATTTCAACAGGGTTTCTTCTCACAATAAAAATGGGCCAACTGGCATGATTGTATTTCTCAAAACAAAGAATTACATTAAAGAACTAGAACAAAATAGCACTCTTTAGCAGTTGTGTATTTTACTGAATTTTTATTCCTAGCAAACATTTTCAGCGAAGTCCCACCATCATCAGGATAGTCTGATGATGGTGGGACTCCACCAAAAAGTTTGCTAGGAATAAAGGCTTACAAGGAGAGGACACAGCTGACTACCCACCGATTTTGATGAAATTGAACTGATGTAATCTAGGAAAAAAAATAT
>WUQG02005267.1:0-12142 GCA_011317285.2 Androctonus mauritanicus | reverse complement strand
AAAGTATTCCATTATTTTTACTTTTCACCCTTTTATCATTTTTCATTAATTTTAGGTAATTATACAAATATTTTTGTCTTAACAAAATTTGATACGAACGAATTACCTATTTTCCTATAGAAATAATGTTTCACTCAGTGCGGATTCATTTAATGCGGTATTTTAGAGGAACCAGTTAACCGTACTAAGTGAGGTATTCCTGTATAGTCTATAAAAGATAAGTAAGTAAAAGATATATTTTTAATGATATATTTTTTAGCTCACAAAGTTGTATGGATTGTAATAAAATGAAATAAAACAAAATTACTACATTGGGGCAAAGCAAAACATTATGACTATTTTGAAATTTGAATTATATAGTAATTTCTTGAGATTTTAAAGAATTAAATAACAATGATGATGAATTTTCAGAGAGTTCATTTTCTAAAAGCATTTATGAAAAACTATATTTCGTTGACTAATACAAAACACTTAATTAAAAGCACTAATACAAATTACAATAATTTTTTAGAAGTATGGCATTTCAAATTATTCATTAAGAACTCACGTAGTGTCCTATTTAAAATATAAGAACAATGCGTTATTAATTTGTATTTTAACAGTGGCGTTAACTATTGGTTAGGATGTAGGAACATCTTTGGACTTTCAAACAGACGCTTCCGAATTGGGATATCCAAATATATAAAATGTATACATTTTACAATTTACAAAATGTTTAACTTGAATACAGTATTTGAAAATTGAATAAATTACAATATTTGTATCTTTAAAAATTAAATTATCCGTATCAGTTGTTTATATATTAATCATCAAACTAATTTAAAAAAGAATTAACTCAAAAACTTAAGTAAATAATTAAATATTCAAATTTTATATTACTGTATTAAAATTTAATAAAATAAAGAATCTATTTTTGTTTGCCTTAAACTTTGCACCCGAAAGCTTCTTAATAAAATACTCGCAAGCTAGTTTGGCTTGAGCATATATCAGATATATAAATATTTTTATTAGGGGATATAAAAAATATGCAATTTTAAAACAGTGATCATATTCTATCAAAGTTTTATATTGTAAATTTTATTGTTTTATAAAACTCATGCATCTACATAACAAGAGTTATTTGTTTCAGTCATTCAATAATCCCTTCAGGTTGCTATCATAGTATAAATGCAATAGACTACAAACGACTGACATTTTATAAGAAATATGTGCCATTGCTTCAACTCTAAAGGGATCAAATTCAAGAAGCTTGAGAGAAGTGGGATTATGCAATTACCATAATGTCATTCGATCATCTGACCGATGCAAAAGTTTTCAAGAATTATAAAGAAATATCCCCTTTTAACATTCAGTTTATGTCAGTAATACTTCAATAATAAAACGTATTGGCATTTTTATGGCTATTTTAATATTTGGTATTTAAATTTTCTCGAATTATGAGGAAATGACATTTTTGGCCTTTGGTCATTTCCTAAATAATTTTAATAAAAAAAAAATATAAAAATAATTGAGATCTTATACAGTTTTTTCATAACAGATATTGAACAAATAGTAAAATAATTATTAAGATAAATTATTGCACATGAATAAATATATAATTGGAAGGGAATATCAAAGCGTATATTAAAATATATTATAAACGTCATATATTAAATATCTGAATAGATAAAATGATGGAGATGATAAATCCACAACAACAAAATTCAGACATTTTAGGATAAGGTTAAAAATAAAAATAGTAAATTTTCAATTTTATCTTTCAATTAACTGTTACAAAATAAGTAGAAGTAAATAAACAAAAAACATTGATAAATAAGATCAACGTTTTGTCTGTGAACTAGTTACTTCATCATCTCTGACTTGTAACCCTTCACGCATAATATATTGGAATATTAGTAATCATTTCAAAAATTTTGTATTAAAATAAAAAATAAAAATTTTATAATAAATTACATTTATCCAGAATTTTTTTTTTATTCGAAAATTAATTATAGTATTGCTATATATTTTTTTTATTATTTTTTTTCTGAACACTGATAAATAAATAATTCCAAAGCAAGGGGATCTGTTTAAGCTCAACATTAAGTGTCAGTTACGTTTTAAATCATTTAAACATAAGCACTATTTCCTTTATTTTTTATTTCTTTTTCAATTAAAATCCTTACATAGTTTTAATTAAATTTTTAAACAAAAATTAGGAATTAATATAATATCATTATAATTTTCAAATAAATTTTCGTTGTATTTTAATTTAAAAAAATTCAAACAGAACATCTTTTTCACATTGTGAAAATAAACCTTTCCGAAATTTCGATTAATTCTCTGTTAAACAATTTCGCTAACTATATTGCTCCTTTTTAATGTGATACTTATCATCCAACGAGTTTCTGCATTTACGGATTTATTTAATGTGTTATATAACATTAATCTATCTCAGATTATTTACATCAGTGCAGATCTCGTTATGCAGTTTAGTGCACACGTAATCCATCTTATAATGAATACTGATATTTAATATTAACAGCATTCCAATTCAGTCAACAAGTAAAGTTTATTTAGTCGTGCTTGTTAGTGAAAATAGATTAAGTTGATTGTTTAGTTTTTTCGATTTTAAACTACGTGTAAAAATCTATTTTAGTTCGTATAAAATTTTTATTTTTACTTTTCGATACGAACTTTCAACTTTAAAATCATTATAAAATTGAAGAAAATATTGGCTTTCTAGAAATGAATTGTATATTATTTTCAAGTTCAAAAATTGTATTTAATTGTTTACATATATTTAGATGTTCGAGAAAGTATCATATTATATTAGAATACTAAATTTTTATAATAAAAATTATTTCATTTAAAAATATGGTTTTACCAGAATGACATAGAAAAACAGATAAATAAAACTAATGCGAGGGTTTTCACTTATAGGCCGATACAGGAAAAAATCTGTTAACGTTCACTTTTTTTTTTGTTTTTGATAATAGGAAAAATATCAAGATTTATATCAAAACTAACAAAATGTGTACTAGGAATATGAAACCGGATAGAGGAAACTGGTTTCTATTTCATGACGTTAAAACACCTGGTTTTATCACCTGTTTAACTAGATTTTTCATTTTAAGAAAAATAAGATATACATTTTAAATTTCCTATAATATTAAATTTTTAAAGTACGATGTCTAAACAGACAAAATTATATTTTAAAATAGAATTAATAAAATATTGTGCAATGAAAATGAACTAGTTTTAATAAAATTAAAAGAAAATTTTCAGGTTTTTAGATTCAGGTCATCTTTAAGTTCTGTCCTTGTGGACTAATTTCTATGACAGGTGCTATTTGTTTACTTATTCGAATTTTCCTATTATTAATAAAATAACCACGATATTAACATATTTTTCAGAAAAAATGATAAATAAAAAGCAATTCAGATGCTAAAAATTATGTGGCGATGATGATAATATGCTAAATATGTTCTATCACTGTGCTTTGCATACTGTGTATGACGCGAAAAACATTTTTTTTTTTACCTTTTTTTCCACATCTAGCATCCATCACTTCGACGGTGTATACCCAAAATAAATTTTCAACATCTAAACTCGTATTACTTGCAAATAAAGAAATCAATTCAGTTGCGAGATTTAAAAATGCAAAATAGGAAAACAAATTTACATTTTAATCCTAACATTCTAACGATAAATATCCTTCCGTTTCCTCTTCCTTCCTAACTGATTTCAGTCAGAAAAAAAAAAAATATATATATATATATATTGATAGACAGTTCTAAAAATTTTAATGAATTTAGATACTTAAACCTATAAATATAATAAGTTACGTCTTCAAATTTATTGTAACGTCACTCATAATTTAAATATTTCAGATCAAATTCTTTCAGCATGGAGAAACATTAAACTACTAGTATAAACATTTTACGTTCGTAGACGATTTATTGGAATTTATGCATTATTGTTGTTTACTAAATTTTACTCAAATTTCGTCTGTTACCGATACTTCGTTAGAACTATTACTACTGTTAGATCACGTTAAATTTTTGTCTGGTATATTAAAACCAATAAATAAATAAAATAATTATAATTTGCAACAAATTAATAATATAATACAATACTTAACTTAATCGTTCTGCAAAAAGAAAATTTAATTTTAAATTGTCGTTATCGTTCTGCTATCAATCCTATAACCTACTAAATAATACGATTAATCGATTTGTTTAATAGTGATATGGATCACATCCAATAAATTACTTTAATCGTAACAAAACATATAAAATTGCGAAAGAATTATTTAGAAAATTCTAATAAATTTACAGGTATAGTGGGCTAACATTGTACCTGTACATCCTCTTTCCTGATTTATCTAAAGCTTTAATTGTTCAAATACACATGAATTGTTTAATTTAAACTTTGCTTATTTTTAATAGAAAAATCCAAGTTGGCTTCATTCATGAGTAAAATAACTGCATTCAGGAGAAAAATAATAAGCTTAAGAAAATATGTTATGACCTTTCAAGAACATGTTAAATACCAGTATTGCATTTGACTTATATATATACATATATATATATATGAATATTTTAATAATAATTTTGCCTTTGTTTAGGAAATTGCCAATTATCACGCTCTAAATAGAGGATAATGTTTTTCCATTTGGAAGCATCTATTGCAAAAAAAAGCTATTGAAATATAAAAATGATAGGTGTGATTGATCTTTGTTTTTAGATCTATGCTATCAATAAATAAAAGATAATTTATCTGAGTTTTAATAGCATATTCTATGTCATAGAATATAAGATCTGATTTGACAGTAAATTTACAAGAACATTATCAATGATTAAACTATTATTCTGTAAGCAAAAAATAATATTAGCAAAAAATAGCTTGGATGTTTAAGTAATAATGATTAATTATATTTAATATTAAAAATTATGAAAAACGTTTGAAGTGCGTGGGCTACTGTGCACTTAAATTTGTCTAATAAAAGTACTACTCACTTTAAATACAACACTCAGATATTTTCTATCTTGTTTCTTAGAAATGAATTAAAATTAGTATACATGTACTTTATTTGTATAAATGTGTATATAAATCAGATATTTTTATTATTAAATTCTTTTACTAGCTTTCAAGACAACCTCCGGTAAGGTCATTGACTAAATGACACGAAATATTCTTTCATAAAGAAAAAAAGTATATAAAATTATACGTCAGAAATAAATTATAATTGATAGATAATCGATATGAATGGTTTGCAATAAATATGAAAACCCAAAATGTACTTAAAATATGCAATTAAATTAGTTATTTACTCGATAGTCGATGGCATGATTGAAATGAAAAAAAATGTGTTTAAATTTTTAGATAAAAATAGTTTAAAACTTTATTTCATCTCACGTATTAAGCTACCAAATATATTAATTTTTTGTTTTATTTTCCCGAGTAGGATATTAGATTACAGCTGTACTTTGATAATCGAAATAAAAATAAAATAGTAAATTTGCGCTTAAGTTACTTAATAAATTAACAATTATTAAAGAAAAGTTATTTTTAGCGAAGTGCTTTTGCATATGCAAAATATTTTTATAGCCTACCATATGTAGAAGTGGGCGTAAATGTGGTAAATGATTCATTCTGTCTCCCCTAGATGACGCTTAAGTGCGACGCAAGCATTTTTACTCTGACGTCACGTAAAATTGAGGATCTGATTGGCTGCTGCGTTGTCATGGTGATTATCATCCGCCATTTTGGAGCATAGAAATTTACACAATCAAGTAGGATCGTACAATTCTCTAGTTAACTATTTATTGGAATTTTAGAGTTGTTAGGGGTCCGTGTCACCCCCGATTAGTCTTTCAGTAGGATTAAAGATGTCAGGACAGACTTTGAATGACCGTTTGACGGCCGCCAGACACACGTTAGCCGGTCAAGGTTTGGCGAGAGTCGTTTGTAAAGCAACCACCGAAGAAGCTATCGGTCCAAAGAAGAAACATTTGGATTGTAAGTTATCAGTTAATGCTCAATAATAACTTCATTTTATCACTGCATTCCTTCTTTACGAAAGACAGTTTTTGCATATGAATGTTATACTAAGTTTCTTTTGAATGAAACTACTTTCCAAAATGAAATTAAACCTAAATAATGAGTGTTCTTTGGCCTTTTAAAAAAATTTTATTCAATGTCTCTCCTTATTTATTTAATAATACTCCAATGTATTCCTGTCTAGTGTCCAAATCTATGTTTAGATAAGTGCTTATATTAAAACGTAGAATCCTTTTTTCAGATGTTAAACAAGGCAAAGAAGAAAATTTCTAATTGAATGTTAATGAAATAAAAACGAAAGGATATTTAATTTAAAAAATATAAATATTAAAAATATATATAGATTTAATTAACAAGACTTCAAATTACAATTTGAGATTTTAAATTTATATGTGCAGGTTTATTTTAAATGAATTTGTAAATGCTGAATTTTTTTATTATTCGTTTTAGTGTAATAATTCAATGTGTGCCAGTTCCGTAATGGAAAAGTCGTTAAATACTTTAAGAAAAGTTGTCATTGCTTTCATTTTAAGTAATTATTTAAAAATTCTTGGGAAACTTATTTTTTAATCCAAAATAATAAAATACTGTGGCTAAAAATATTTGGAGGTTTGTAAATATCAAATAACTTTAAGCAGGTTACTGTTGAGATTTCATTTCTTTCAGACTGCTATATTAATTTGCTTTATCAGCATATGATTTGAAAATTAGAAAATGTGATGTACGTTGAAGATTAAATTTTTATTTTCCTCTATACTCCAGTTTAAGATTAAAGAGAAGCTATTTAAGTAACTACTATGTAAGTGAAGATTGCTTTAAAAAAAAAAATTCTAATTTAGACTATAAAAATTTCACTAATTCATTATAAAGTTTTTTGTATTACAATAAGTTATCTTTTAGTCCATTTATAATTAAAATTTGGTCACATTAAAAATAATGATCGCTTCCATAAAACATAATTTTAAGATGACAGTTATAAATTAGCATATTTATTATTATATTAAAGATAGCTAATGGTGGTAGTGTCAATTATTTTGCAGAGAAAGTATGAAGTTGGATACTATACAAAATGATTACAAACATAATTTAAATTGTTCTTATATTGTTGGTGTTAATATCACAAGCATATATTAATATAGTCTCTAATTTCTTCTGCCATATTGATTTTAAAAGATTTTGGTTTGGATAATTTTGAAAATGAGATCTAATCTTCAAACGAAACTTTAAAAAAATTTTTTTTGATCTACAGAAAAATGATCTCATGTTTAACATTTTTTATAAAATTTTAGAAATTTAAATTTTCTGAATGAGGAAAATGATTTAAAATTATTTGTGAAAAGTGCTTGTTTTTATTGGATAATTCAAGAAGTTTAAGCAGGAATGATAATTTATTACTAAAAATACATCTTAGTGCTTGTTAAATTTTGTTTTGAGCAGAACTTGAAAGCTAAGATTTATAACTTTATTGAACATTATCTAATTTGAACATTAGTTTATAATTTGCAGGAAATGATTCCAAAACCATATATTTAATCTTTCAATTGTGATTAAATTTAAAGAATATTTGACAAATGAATTTATAAAAAAAATTATACTCATGTAAACTAAGCTGTTTTTAAATTTTCAATTTTAAAACTTTTTCCAGTGAAAAATTGACTAAAGAATGCTTAAGTAAATTTACTGTGTAATTTAAAGTATTAATAAAATTAAATAACATGGTAATTTTTAAACATGGATTAGATATAAAATTTTTGTGAAATTTTGGAGACTCATTGAAATTTAAAATTCTAGGTAATACTATTTTTGAGCTTGAATTTTTAATAAACATTAGATTTTTTTTTTAGTTGTATTAATTGTATGATTCGTCTTCAGATAATCTTGGACCTTATTGCTGCCCTATTAAATGACCGAATTTATTAAATCTATTTGATCTTAAATTATCAATTTTTTCCCTAATTTTAAATTTTTTCTTTTCATGTATTTGAAATACTTTTAAACTCACCAATATTAAGACACTTGTTAAAAGAAAACGTTTTTTCCTACGCATTTTTTAAATCCTAATTGTTTTACCCGGGCATCGAAAACTACGAGGTTTTTAATTAGACTAAATTTCAAAATTTTAAATATAAACAATTTTTTACTAATAGAATAATATTTGAGTATATGTAATGTTTTGGAGTTGAATTGGATAATATTTACACACCTATTTTTGTCTGTAATGTGTATACGCGTACCTAATTTACATATAGTAATTTGAATATACTATATATCTTTCTGAAATTAATGTTTTTAATGCGCTATAAATTTTTGCTGATTTCAAGGCTTAAATTTTTAATAGTATACTGATTAACACAATTTTTATAAGAATTATTATGTAGTATCGAGTTCTCAAGATAGTTGCTTATATTTTACTTAAATATGACAGAAATGATGATCGATTATAATTGTTTCGTATTTTGTGATAATCAATAATGGATGCATTTAATCTTTAATCCAGTAATAGTTTATTATTCACGATTCAGTGCTTTTTCACAGTACTTTTCCCACTTCCCTGCGGTAAGTCATATTTAGAAAAAAGCAGAATCTCTTCATACGTTAACCATTTAACTTTCAAATCATTTGAGAAGCTGGATAAATTCTGTGATAGAATATTGACCTTATCAATCGGAACCACGTTTTCCGTTGGTTACCGGATCTAATTATGTGAACCGCACCCGCCGTTAGAATACTTCCCGCACAAAGTACTATTCCGTTTTGCGTCCGAGAGTTCAAGGTCATATCTAAACAACTCATTGATCGCTGTACGTCCTGTTCATTTTTAAGTTTGCGACGTTTCAGTATTGTCAGCTGAATCTTGCGGGTGGTGGTATAGATCGTATTACTTCGTATCTGGTACTGGAAAGGGGCGTATAGTTTTTTAAATTCCTTAACTGGTTTATTGCACTGATCATGCCGATACGACATGGCAAATATATATATTTTTTTAATGTGTTGAATTTTCAATGAAATTTTAACCTAGTTCTTGATTCATAGTTCAAATAGTTATCGTATCTTTTTAAAAACAATTAGTTTTTAATTCTAAAATTTTTAATTTTTTAAAATAAAAATGTAGATGATTACAATTCACATAGATTCTGCTAAATAAGAATCTAGTAACTTTTCAGCAAGATTTCCAAGGGTGCCGTTTTTGAAAAACTTAACAAAATTAAATTGCCAATGTTTTTCCATTTTCTATTCAATATCGTTATTTAAAATCTTATAAATGTTCAAATAAACATCTCATTTTTCGTGATAATTTCATCTTTTGAGATCTTTAATGCCAATAAATGTGTTGTATTAGTGTAAAATCGATGCGCATAATTTTATATTAATGCAATACTTTTTGCCATATTTTAGTCTCATTCTTACTAAGAATTTCGTTAATTTGCATAATTCTAATAAATAGCAGTGACTTGACAAATTTAATCTCTCCATATTAGGTTTTAAGCTCTTCTATATAAACTATATGAAATCAAAAATCTAAAAAATATTGTAATTTTTCATCTAATTTCTGAAAGAGTGAGTCTTAAGTGATTACTATGTTGTCGTTGGCTATCTTCTCGCTAATAACTTTTGAATTAAATATATTTTCATGAAATTTTTTCCATTAAAAATTAAAGGCAACTTCAATGCCGTATAATTTAACAATTTAGTGCGAACCATTTGAATGATACTTTCAAATTTTCTCTTCATAATTTTTGGATTTTATAAAATTAAGCAGTGGTAATCCATTAAAATCGAATTTGAAGTAAATTAAACCTTCTAGATTTTTCGTTAAAAAAAAAAGCCGAATGTTCAATATTTTAAAGTTACTATAATAATTATGGTGCAATTTAATATGATTGCCATTCAGCATATTGTAGGTTATACCATTAAAGATAATTTTGACTCATCCTATATTTTTAATCATTCCGAATGTGTCCTTTTAATGTCATTGTGTGGAATCATTCCGAATGTGTTTTGGAAAGCATTTTTGGTTTTCTGCAGATCTTGTTTTGCTTCATCTAATTTAAACTGAGATTGCTTATTACTATGTTCAATGCATTATTCATTTCATCTAAACAATTTTTAGCTTAAATTTCAATAAAAGCGCCATTCAGCATATGGGATTTTTTAAAAACCGCGTCCTTTAAATGGATTCGTTACATTTTAAAATCTGCGCGTTTATTAGGATGCTATTAATCGATACGATATTCAATAAATATCTCGGATTCACCGCAAGTTTCTAGTGAATGAAAACTAAGTTTTTAATAAATTTTTATGTAGATGTATCTCTCCTATAACATAGGTTTCGCTCCAATACTAATTGAAAATTGCGATAACCTTCATATAACACGATACTTCTACAACTTTTTACTTAACACATTCAGAAAATTACGTTTATTCTCTTAATACATTTTTATTAATTTTTTAAATCACACACACAAAATGCAATGATTGGTAAATGTTTTGCCAAAATTAGTCATAAATGCAATTTCGCTAGTTTGCGATTTTGATTTGAAATTGAATTATTAATTTTCAGATTGCGTTAATTGTTGCCATTTTTGAGTATTTTGTGTTTCAAACGTAGTTCTTGGATTAAGTTTTTATTCTTCAATAGAATAGAATAATATGAAATAAACATTTTAAAAATCCATTTTTATTCATAAATTTTTTGGATATGTATTAAAAAGATTGTTTTTTAACAAGCTGGTAAAGAAATCAGAGTTAATTGGTGCTTCCAATTATGTAAAGTTAAATTATTTTGACTACTTAAATTTTTAACTCTAACACAGTAAATCTAAGTTTTTTCATAATTAAATACAATCTGTAACATGAAAGATTTGCTTGTGGTCAGTTTTGTTTTTACAATTAATTTTTGGTAAATTAAACTTGACTCACTCTGATAAAAATAAAACAATATTTAAAAGGAACTTCATTTCTTTAGAAGTAAAAATACAAATTTTGGATCATCTTTTAAAAAGGAAAGAAAGCATTGCACATGGGGAAAAAATCTAAACTTAAATGAATCAACAATCTGAACCATACAAAAAAATGAAAAGAAAATTAGAAGTGCTGTTGCTACAGTATCTTTTGATATCCACAGAAGTGGCAGCTCAAATCCATGTGCCAATAATTGAGATAATGGAAAAAGCTTTCAGCATTTGGATTGATAGTTGTCAAAAAAGTATCCTATTGGACAGTAATATAATTAAACAAAAAGCTCTTAAAATTTATAAATATCTATCTAAAAATGGAGAATCTTTTGTATAACCAAATTTTAATATTGGTAAAGGATGGTTCAAGAAATTTAAAAAGCATTTTTCAATACATAGCATAATTATTCAAGAAGTGCATCGGTTGATCGTGAAGCTGCTTAAAAAATGTATCCAGAAAAAATTCAAAAATTATTGAAGAGCAAGGATACACAACACATCAATTTCTTAATGCCAATGAGATTGGCATTTGGTGGAAAAGAGTGCCTAATAGAACCATTTATTTCAAAAAAAGGAAATTGCATCCAGATTTAAGATATCAAAAGATTATATAATGCTACTTTTGTGTAGTAATGCGTTGGGGGATTTTGATGAAACTCGTTAGTTTTACAAATTTTTTTAATTCCTGTGCACTTAGTTGTAAATAAACATATTATCAATATATTGGAAAACAAATCAAAAAACTTGGGTAACTGAATATTTATTTAGAAACTAGTTTCAAAATTGTTTTGTACCAGAGGTTGAAAATTACTTAAAGCTGGAAAATTTTAATTTCAAAGCACTATTACTATTAATGTACCAGGTCATCTACAATAGTGCTCTGCAACCGCTGTGCCGCGAGGTGAACTTGGCTGTGCTGCGACGATTTTCTCGAATAATTGAATAATTAAATTTTTGGAGCTTCCTGTTTTACGCGGCAAATTAAAAACGGAAAAAAAATTAGAGAACTGTTTTAAGAACTCGCCAAAGCAAATTGCAAAAAAATACGTAGATTGATAATTGTGAAAATTGAAAACTTGATATTGCAAACACTCAACATTATTTTAAATTTGACATTAAACACCCTAAACTTTAAAACAGCC
>WUQG02005256.1:0-12143 GCA_011317285.2 Androctonus mauritanicus | reverse complement strand
TGTATTCATTCTACTTTCTATTTCGTAAGATAATATAGTGTACAGTATAACAAATTGTTCCTTTGTCGAAAAAATTTGGCCAAGATTTCTTGGATTTTATGTATAAGTGCGACGAAACGACTGTGGGGAATAAAAATAATAGCGTACAAATGCGAAAACGAATAAATGGAAAACGTGTAATTGGGATGATTTTACATGCAAAATCGAAAGAGGATACAAAACACAACGTACAAGTGCGAAAAACGTAGAAGTGAGAAACGTATAAACGGGGTTCTACTATATAATGTTTTGCATTTGTTCCATATTTATATCATATAGAGTTAGGTTCTATTAGCTGTTTCTGCATGGATGAATATATACGTGCTTTATCGATATTATAGTTACATAAGATTTAACATATAGTATTAAATATAGTGATATTGCTATATTTAATACGAAAGCCGATCTTTAAACTTACTATATTAAATTTCTAGTTTGATCTGGAAAATGATAAAAAATTTTAAAATAGAAATATTATTATCGTTAATGCGCAATATTTATTTTAATTTTTCGTAAGATGTAAGATTAAAGAAAAAATTTTTAAAAGAAATTATTAAACAATACGATATTTGATAAAATTTTAACATATAGTAATATCAAGCTGTTTAGTATTTTATTGTACATAATTATACAAATACAAACACCGTGTTGAGTTTGTATATTAACGAATTTATTGCATTATTTGAACCCTATGGATTTATATACCTTTAATAATTAATTTATATATATATGTATCGATTATTTTTATCAACTGTTCTAATATTTGATTATGCTGTATTTAGTTTTGATACGTTGGCATTGAATTTGTATTATTTGTTATGTTTTGTTAGCTTCATATTACTATATTGTATATCTGATTCAAAACTATTGCTTGCTCTGCACTTTTATTGAAATAATCACTTGAACATAATTGTAATTTAATATTCTTTGTATTTTGAGATTTTTGTTAAAATTTGCCTCCTATTTTCATTTTATTTGCTTTAAACTAGACATTGAAAATATATATGTGATTATTATGTCGTGTTAAGTAGAATTTATTGTTTTACGTTTGATTACACGTGGTGATTTAACTGATTCAAATTTCGTTATTGCATACAAACCGTACGATGAATATATACTATATTTATTTTTTAGATCATGACATTTATTTTCTTCTTTATCGGATATCGGGTCTTACTATCGTAGTGTAATGAATCAAATAGAATACTATATTGATTAAATGAATAAGAGCTATCGATTAGCGATATCAATTTAATTTCAGAATAATGATACGACCAATAGAATCTAAGTTCTAATTGCAATTAATTTAATCTACGAACAACGCAATTTAGTTAAATCAGAGACCGTTTAAACAAAAAAGTAGCGATAAATATATTGATATAATTTATTATTATTTAATAAATATGTCAATCCTTTTTATAATCCGTAGTTCTTTTAAGGAATGATATGATTTAAAAACTAAGTTTTCCATATATCGGTGGAATGTTCAGGATAAATTAATTTCCCATTTTCTTATTTGTTAAAAAATAAGTTTAATGAAAACGAAGATTAATCAGAGACATTCATTAAAGAGGAAAACAGTCTTTTAATTATTTCATCTATTCTATAGGCTACTGTAAAGAGCATACATATCTCAATATGTGTATGCTCTTGAACAAAAGTAAATCGATATTGATCCGGAAAAAAAACGGTAATTTATTCGTAAATGCACAGTACAGTATCGAGTACTATTAAAAATTAATTTTAATAAAAATATTTAATTAATTATAAAAGATTACGAAACGAGATCCTTATAATAAGAACGAAAAAAATATATTAAAAAATTAAATTAAAGTATATAGTAAAACATTTTTTATGTGTAGTATGTGTAAATTCAATATTTTTTTTTATAAATATTGAATTTATTTTCTCCGTATAAAACAAAGTGTGATTATTCTCATACTATTGGTCTAATGTAAAAAAAACTTATAAAGAACGATATTTGAGAACTGTGTAGACAGGTTACAAGTACTTTAATTAAATGCTTCATAAATTATAAATTAATTTATGTTAAGTCTAAATTGAATGCTTTTTTACTCATTAATCACTGTACCTAATTTTAATGAATAATGATTAATGATTAATTTTTTTCATTGCAATAATGATTTTTTTAATTCTGCATATAAATATATAAAATAGAATTAAGTTATTATTAAATGAAGACATAGTCACCAATGATTCATTTGCTTTGAAAGGATAAGTCCAAGAGATTACTTTAAAATGTATCATAATTTTTCATTGCATAAGTTTATCATAAAACCTTATTAATCAAAAGAATTTCTATTCAAAATAAAAGAACTCATTTCAAATTAATTCTGTTCAAAGTTAATGCACAGTTCAAAGTAATACTAATTTATAATATTTTAACTTCTTGTTTACCTTTGTTTTTAATAAAAAATATTCAGAGAGTGATTGATTGCTTACCTAGTATGCTAATAACTAACTTAAAAATTAAGATAAAGTTTATAATATTAATATTTTAAAAATATAAACTTGTCTAACATTATTTCATTTACTTTGTGCACTCTTGTTGCATTTACAGTAAATATATATTTGCTACAGATTTTAATACTATTCAGCATATTCAAATATAATTTTATAATATGTTTGAATTTATATATATAATTTATATTTCAATATTTTGAAGAATAAGGGAAGGTGACTATAGTTGTAACAGAGCAATTATCTTTTTTAAAAGACCGCGCAGAACTTCGAGACACTGTTACCAAATGGTGTTATACAGTAACCACACATCAGCAAAACAGTAATGGCGTATTTAGTGTCTCCGCCGAAATAGGAACGAAAAATCATTTTCCAGGTCGGTTAGTAATTTTTTCTTTTGGAATTAAAACCTTATAATTCCCAAACTATTATCGACATCCTGCTCATACATAGTGAATAGAAAGCAGGTGTTGTGTAGTTATATTTACTATGAACGTTGCTTAGTTTGAATGAAACTTGTTGCACAGGAGAAGAGAAGCTAAAAATGGCAGTAGTGGGTATAATTGTAACAGATGAAGATGATTGCATATGCCTCGTGGGTTGTGACACCTACAGCAACAGCAAACCCAAGGAAAAATAGGTGCAGTGCCAAGAATGCAGGCAGTGGGCACATATCGCCTATGTCGCAAGACCTGTGGATGCTACATTTATTTGCCAGAACTGCGAGAGCGTAATGAGTGACAGTATGTAGAATTACATTATTGATAAGCTTTAATCCAAACCACTGAGTCCTTAATATTTGTGTTTTTGACATTAATGTTTCCTTTGCAATATTTTTAATAAAATATTTGTGAGACCACTTTTTCTGAGCCTTCTGTCTTTGTATAGATTTGTTACAACTTTCCTCACTTGATATTATAACCGTACTCGTCCATGGGGTAAGTTGTAAGAATCAGTATGCTTTAGTTTTTGCTTTGTAACTCATAAACTGCTATGGGTGAAAGGATGATTCTGTACCTCTATGTAACTGACGAGTGGATCTACTGAACAGTAATATTTTTTGATTTATACAATCACCGAAAAGGAACAGAGCAAAAAATTATAAAAATGTTATAACTATACCCACCTTCTTCTATGTTTAATGATGTTTTTTAAGCAATTATTCTTTGTATGTTTTTAAGCAATTATTCAAACCTTTATATACCGCATACAGTATTATTTTATTTTTCATGTTTTTTTTTTCTCAAAATGAAAGTTATTCAAAAATAAAAGTAAAAAAGTATTCAAAAATAAATAAAAGTTATTCAAATCATATTTATATGTAAAAATATCCGCATTGTTTAGAATTTTATTATTTATGAATAAATTTATTTTAAATTCCCTGCCATATTTAATTAATACGTAAATGAACGGTAACGAATATACTTGAAATAAATTATTTTAACATATAAACATATATTGTATTTTTAATACAAACAAATAAAAAATGATAAATGCCAAATAGGTCATTATTATTTTTATTACTTATGGGAAATATTATTATAGACTTGACTAAAATTAAATTATATTTGAAAAAAATTATCATTCATAGTCATATAACCTTTATTAGAAAGATATAAAAAATAATGATAGATACTAAGATATTCACCATTCTCATAAATCTTTAAATTTAAAAATTCCAACATATTGTTAGGAGAATATAATTAATGTTTTTTAAATTCCTGTTTTTTAATTATATTAGTATATAAACTTTCAAAATTAATACAAACTGAGTGATATACCGTGTATTAAAATTACTACAATGGCAATAATGTCATCTATAACTAATAGATGAGTACAGACTGAAGTCAATTGTAACATCATTACAATTAGAAACATTACAGATTCTAGGCAAATATTTTAATAATATATGTAAACAGAATACTACGAAGAATTCAAAAAACTAATAAAAGATGTGATATTGTTTTCAATTGCAAATTTTATCATAAAACTATTTCTGTAAATTGAAAGTTAAATTCTTTCTGAAGGAGGTTTCTTCTTACTAACTTACAAACAAATTTCTTTTCCATTATTGTTATATATACCTTAAAAAAATTCTTATTTATATTATTTGAACGATATGAAGAGCTGTAATAAAAAAGCAAACCTACAATAAATTAGTGCAGAAAGAAAATTGCATAATGTTACTAAAAAATTAATTTATCAAACTCTTTTTTGATAAATTATTTTCTATCTTGGACTATTATAGTCAATTCTGGAAAAAATTCATTATATGTAGGACCTAATAAGTGGATGCATATTCGGTTGAATATAAGGAAAATTTTATAATGATCGTCAAAACTGTTTCTTAGACTAAACTGTTTTGCTGTATATCAGTTCTGATACTTAGAACTGGAAAGTTTAAGTATCACAATGATATATGGCAAATGAATAACTTATAAATAAATTTTCTCTACCTTACTTATTTATTTTAAATTCGTTTTTTTCAGCCGTTTTACTTTATCTGTTTTAAAATCTAAATCAATTATTATATTCCAATTAAAGATTGCTTTATATTTTCCCTGCTAAAGTATAAATAAAATTCTCATACTTTTAAAATTTGTTTTTCCACGATTGATATAACCTGAATTGCAATAAAATTCAGGTTATATCTTTAGAATAAATTTATTTAATTTTAAAATTACGAAATTATTACAATCTGATCTTTGTAAATGTTACAACAACTGGTCACATATGAGGTCGATTGTCTATTGGTAAAAGTACTGTAGAGTATTTTAAAATCATCAGGCATACAATTAACATAATTCTATTTTAAGGACATATATGCAATTATAATAGAATGTACGATTTATTAACGTATTTTCTATCTATAAATTAATGATATATAGTAAAAAAATGTGAAAAAGTTACAATTGTCCCAGACTCCATTATTTTCTAATCATTGAATATGAAGATAAGTCTGTTTCAATTTTTTTTTTTTAAATCAGAGAAAATAAAATATTGATTTAATTTTTAATTTATACAGATATATTTCAAATAATGCAAATAATTTAATATAAAGAAATGAATTTATCCTGTTATCGCAATATATGATAGCTGAATAAAAAACAATAAAACATTAATTCTTTTTTCAAAAATTTATTAATTCCAATCATAAAATTAATGAAAAAATATCTTCAAATAAGAACTGAAAACTAATTAATCGATTACGATTACATAATAAATCTAGTAGGCTATAATTCGGTTTCTTTAATATATAATTATCCGATAATTATCTGAAAAATGTTTTCTATATATAAAATAGATTTAAAATAAAATTTGATTTTCAACATGTAGTTAACACATACTGATTTATCTAATTCATTTACTAATCTATTTATGTTAACTATATGTTAAAATTATAAAAAATTGTATGCATCTCGTGATTGTTTATAATGTCACGTAAAATTGTGTGCTTAATTGAGCAGCAATTATTTGCGATTTTCTTCACGTGAGACATTTATGTACAATCAGTTGAGTCTTCGAACACGAACAAGAAATTTTTAAATAAAAGTATACTGTATGTTATTTTGAATAATGCCAGATTTAGAATATTTATACACACCAATGTAAATGGTTATATAGTTTTTTTATGTTTATACAGGAAAAAAAATGTATTTACTTTTCAAATGGGTAATTCTTAATGAATAAATGAAATTTAATTATTTATTATACGCTAGATTAAATAAAATTTAGTTAATATGTCTAAATAAATGAACAAAACTAATTTTATGCATTGCGATCTATACGAAAATCAAAACTGAACTGCATAATAATCACGAATCACAGATACTGCTTTTGTATATAAAAGAAATACTAAATTTAAAGTTGATTTTGGTTTATGCATTTGAATATAATATTTCAAATGTTTAGTACGACAAAACGACAAGAATATTTAAAAATTCCGAAAATACCGTTGAACGAAATGAATTATCTGGTAATGATTCATTAATGTTAAACCAATTTTACAGATCAATCGTCAGTTTGATCAATAATCCATTCGAATGATGATGAATTATATCAGTAACTAAATTTGTTCTACGTACGTGAAGAAATTTAGTAAAATTATTTTATTGATGGCCAATAATTGATAAATAGCTCAATTTCGACTTTGATAATTATCGTAATGCATCAAAATAGCTCTGCCCATAATACAGTAATCATATACGCTATCTGAATTTGGCTTACGGATTGGAATATATTTATATCAACCAATCACAGTTTAAGATTTGGAAGCTATACACAGTAATACTGTAACTTTTCTAACTTTTCTGGTTCTATATTACAGTACTTCTCAATCTCTAATAGCACTTAGATCAATTATTAATGAAACATTTATGGAATTACCACGCTCCACGAACATGTAGTCTATATATAGATTGAGAAACATTGTTATAATGAATTATTTATATTCACTCAGCTTCCAAATAAATTTCCATCTAATTACTTTCCTAGTTCCTAATTTAATTTTGTTTATAGTGGCCAATCCTAATTAAAGTAAAAGTATAAAGTTATGGAACGAAAAAAGAACCACAAATATTTGCAAGTTTTCCGATCGAAATATTTTCAATCGCGACTAGAATAAGTTCTTAAGTTATTATGTATGAAGAAAATTCGACGATTATAAATTTGTCAAGTAGAAGATTGTCTCTCGTTCAATTTCCTATTAGAATTGTACAAAGATTCCGGTGAACAAGGACACCAAGCAACACCAGCTCCAGCTCTACACATTCCTATATTGGCCATGGTTTCCCATCTGAAAAATATAATTTTAGTGTTACCAATTAAATATAACTTATGTGAAATGTTTTCTGCTTACCTATCTTGTAAAGGATCATACATCTCCACACTATTTAAATAAACACTACCATTATGACCGCCTACTGCAAAGATATGACCTCCTAGAGCCGCAACTCCTACACCACCTCTACAAGTTGTCATCGAACTGAGATTTGTCCACATATCTGTTTCAGGATCATATTTTTCTACAGAGTTTAGAGGTATATTGTTATCAAAACCACCTGAATAAATAAATAAATTTGTAAGTATTTAAATTATGAATTACTTTTTAATTCATTTTCAATATATGTATTATTTTATTGTATTAAGCATATGTTACAAAATCCAAAAACGTGTTTCTGTTCTAAAATTTAGATCAGATTTTAGATATAAGTTACATTTTATAGAGTGGATTTTAAGATACACATAATGACAACGAGAGCAAGAAACATTTTTCTTTTAACAGTCTGTGAGTTGATCAAAACAAATTCTGGAAACTATATATTCTGTCAATACTGCCTGAACTGCATAGACACAATATATATTGCTTTTCCAGACTATCTAATGCCAGTCTGGAAAAGCAATATGTATTGTGTCTATTTCAAATTTCAGTTTAATTTTTAAATTATGATTCATATTTCCCTAATAAATACTGTATCATATATACATAGCATTCTTTTACCTAAAATAGATGAGTTTATATTGCTGATATAGCATTAAGCTTCTGGGACTATTTCTTTAGATTGTTCCAAAATAAATTAACTTTACTTATTATTGGGACGAGATAATCTATTTTAGGGGAGAGTTGGCTATTGCGTACTGGTCACCTAAATCGTACCTGATAGCTATTTAGTTACATACAGTCGGTATGTAACGAAATAGCTATCAGGTACGATTTAGGTGACCAGTACGCAATAGGCAACTCTCCCTTATGTCTTACTAAATTTTAAATAGGCTCATGAATAATCATTAAACAGACAATTTCATCTTCATTTTCTTTTATTCTGTAATAACATTTCGGTCCGAGAACTTTATTAATTAAATATAAATTGTAAATTAATTTACTTCTTTGTAATTTTAATAGATTTAAAATCAGTTTTAATTAATTTGGTTTTTCAATTTTTTTACTTAGATATCTCCATACTCAAAATTGAAAAACCAAATTTTGAAAGTTGCGACTATTTTCGAGAATTAAAAGTTTTAGAAATATATAAAATAATTTTGATGACAACATTTTTTATTATTATTATTATTATTATGCTGGAATAAAGTATCGGATACCTGAAGTGAATCCGAGTTATTTTATCGGATTGCAAATAAAATAATCCCATTCTTAGTTTCTGGTTTACAAAGCAACTGAAATTTTCTCGAAACTGAGAAAAGTTGCATGCAAACTTTCGTGTTGATATACAGTATATGACTATAAAATGCTATTCTTAGCGAAAAAGAATTTTGTCTCGCTTGTGCAATAAACATAAAACTAAAATAAATAACCATTAATAATAACAAATTCCATGCATAATATCAGAAGGGTATTTTTTTAAAGAGGGTATCGATAGTTTTGATCCCAGAAAAATTATTCTGAATTTTTTAAAGTTTACTAACTATATGATGCTTTATCCAGTTTATTAATTACTTTTTTTCGCGAAAATTATTGATAAATAAATATTAATTTTTAATGATATTTTAGATCAATGATTCTCAAAGTGCAAACAAAAATTGGGGATGCATGAGATGTAAATGGGGGTCCATGAGATCCATTCTCGTGGACCCTCATTTACATCTCATGCATCTCCAATTTTTGTTTTCGGTGACATGGACCCCTTGCAGTTCGGAGTCGACCCCTAGGACCACTAGGGGAATCATTGTTTTAGATAGATATCATGTTTTTGTCTTCTATATATTTTATATATAAAAAAAAAATGGTTGAAGCAAAAAAACTTAATAAATCTTCTAAAAAGATTAATAAAACTAGAAAAAAGTTTCATATATAGTAAAGAAAATATTTCTTTCTGTAAACTTTTACGATTTTTTTCGTTTAATTAAATGATTTCCACGTCCAATTAAGTCAAAATAAAATCCCGATGCCAAACGGTCTGATTCTGAGAAAGATGAAAAAAGATTTCTAACAACTTATTAAAAGCGGTATAACAACAAAAAAGCATGTTTTTTTTCTTTTAAAAAGCGGAATTATTTGATGCTAGATCAAACACTGATCGAAAAGAAATTTGTTTGCATCGAGAGAACTTCTTCTGTAAAAGAAAAAATATATATCTTCTTCTGACATTAGTCAATTGAATTGATTGAATGATAAACCTCTTCTTTTGCACATCATTAACAATGCCAATGCATTATTTTTCAAAAGTTATAAATGGTTTGAGTAAAATGCCGATATATATATTTCTTTCTGCGGTTATAGAAGTCGGTTCCGTAATGATACATTTTATCGATTTGTTATTTTTCATATATGCTATCCGACTTTGGTTTCTTTCTGATAATTTTCGTTTTTTATATCAACTGGTCGTTGTTTTGGAACGATAATCTGAGATATTTCTTAAAAGTTCTATGCGAGTTTCTTCCGATGTGATTAAAAACATTAATTCTAAAGATTTTATTTCGAATCGCATTTATACGGGGTATCAAGCGCATCTGGCATATACCGGGACATAATCGTGCAATTTATTGCACTTCTGGAAGCAGATCTACCTTTATTATTGTTACCTGCAACAAGGCGAGGTAATGTGTCACACGTCTGGTGACACACGCAGGTTTCGGAAGAAATGTTTGGCGACCGCTTGATTTCAAAAGGTTTGTAGCCTCTCGATCGACTGATTTATCACCTCTTTTTCTGAGGTATCTCACTCTAAGAAGAGAAAAAGTGTGTTAATAGACATACGAGAGACGTTAAAACTGTAAAAGAGAGTCTATGGGTAAATTAGAAACTTAGAACTGAGGGATCAAGATGGAAAAAAAAAGATATTATGGTAAAGGAGTGTTGAGATTGTTTGTACTGACAGAATCCACGTAATGTGCAAAACCTGAAGTGGGACATTACAAGAGAGATTATATCCATCAATCGTATACTCCTAAGGTGGCATTCAACATGGTCAAGAGGCTCTAACCAGTCTTGAAGCGCAGAGTGGACATTTTCCACACTTACTGTAAACAGGTGTTGCAAGCCAACAGGTCACTTGATGTGTGTGTCCCGCTTTGTTTCCATATTAAACCCCCGATAATTGTGATATACACGATAAAATGATCACTCTGTATATCATCCAAACTTCATGCTTTAGCAAGTAAAATTTTATTTTGTTGCTATCGCCTTTATATGTCGTCCAAAATTTCATTATAATAGCAAAATTTCATTAATTTCTTTATAAATTTATACAAGAGTTTAAGTTATAAAGAATAACAAACTGGCAAACGGACAGGATAAAGAAAAAATTACTATATTGCTTTTGTTTAAAAAAAGAAAAATAAACAATTTTATAAAGTTAAAAAGAGTTTTTTTTTTACGAATAAAACGAATAATACTGGTATAAAAAAATATCTGTTTTTTTTAATTATTAGGAGATTTCTATTAAAACTGTCTAATTTCGAGTCATTATTTCCAAATCAGAAGTCGTCATTAAAAATTATTAAAAAATGAAAAACCAAAATTTCGACATACTTCTTTACTTTAGAACAAAAAAAAAATATTCTTTTTACGTAGGAAAGTAAGTAAAGTAATTTCAATTTTTAATATTTTCTATCAAAATAATTTTAAATATTTTAATCAGTTTTTTGTAACCATATTTCAATTTTAATAATAATAATAATAATAAAATAATTATTATTACTTATCTATCTTTTTTATTAATAAATAATTGAATTATTGTTTCTAGGAGACAAATTTTTTTAAACCTTTATTTTAATTAAAACTGGATAACTATAACAGATTAATTTTCGTATCTCATAGTCGATTATCAAATTACACGGTTCAGGAAAATTAAAAATTGAGACAATACAAACAGTAAAATTAGAATAATAATTCTAAAAACAGATTAAGAATATTTTTCCGGATTTCGTTTGGTCCGAGAGAAAATATTCATCCAAAAATAGAATAAATGATTTACTTATATAAAAAATGTTTGATATAGTAAAGAATTAAATTGTAGTTTCAATGGTTGTTGATTAAACAAGAGATAATCCGCCTTGCTCCATCATAAAAAATGGTTAGAGTCGACCCGTTTCTGCGAAAAATGGCTCTTAAAAAATGGATAATTACGAAAAATGGCTCTAAATAAAGTTTATTATTTGCAATCTATACAGTTGATTCTCGATTTTACGGAACTCGTACGGATCCCCCAGAAATGTTGGCAAAATCGAAAGTTCGTTAATGGGAATGGCATTAATTAACATTAGTTCTATGCATACTTTTCGATATCGCCTCAATAGTTCATAAAAACGTGTAGTTCGTAAAAACGCGAGTTTATGGTATATAACAGCGATGTTCAACCTGTCGATGGCGGAGCGATTTTTTGTTTATTCCTCCTTACTTACAAATTTAATTAAAACTGAAAACATAATTTATTTATCATTATTTTGCTAATTCTCTTTAAATGTATCGCTATTGTTTATTTGTTTTTCGTTAAAATTGTCAAATCAATGATTTTCTTATCATTTAGAAGTATAGACATGAAGAGTTTCCAATATTAACTGACATTGCGCAAAAAATTCTGTGGTGTTTGAGATCGACATACTTGTCAAAATTCGCTTTTTCGAACATGAATGTCATAAAAAATCAAGAAACCAAATTACAAAAG
>WUQG02005245.1:0-12144 GCA_011317285.2 Androctonus mauritanicus | reverse complement strand
CGGCTTAACGGGAGGCGTCTTATTGGAGTTTGACTGTATATATAAAATATAGACTAAAACTTATGGTAATTATATTTTTATTAATAAATTTGATAACAATATTACTTGAATTGAAACAGGAACAATATATACTAATATAAAATAGATGATAATATGTTTGAAAAATAATTTTCGATAAATTATATATTTTCGATTCTGAAAAAACATTTTAAAATATTTATCAAGGTAATAATTAAGAGGGAAAACTTTATTTTAGAGAAAATGAATATAATGATAAATTTCAATAATTTTTTTTTAATATCTATAGTTTTAAAAAAGTTAAGTAATTATTATTTAAAAATAATATTAACATCGATTTACTTTTACAGCAAGGAGAACATATTAGATAATTATTATAGTTTTAATATATTTAAATAGGTAAATAATAAATTAATATAAAATAATTTATAGAATTCATTGTAGACTAGTGAAAGAATTTTTAAAAACTTGCTATGAACGTATTAATCTAAATTGTTATACTTGAGGCAACATTACTTTATATATATATGAAAAAACGATGTATTTATATAATATATACCCATATAAATTAAATAATACAGTTTGGATTAATATAATTGTAGAAATTTTACTTAATGTTAATGATGAATGCATGTAAACTTTTGCTAATTATTTCAATTTAAATGAACAAATTCTTATTAACGTTTCGTTAACAATAACTTAGTAAATAATAATAATATACATTACTGTATTTTGTAAAATATCAATTATTTTTATAAATAGCAAGAAAATACCAGGATTGAAGTAAATTAAATACAGATAATCCTCTATTTACGAAGCCTGAAATTACGTAGTTTCAAAATTACGAAATATATTCCTTTATAGATTTTTGTTACTATTACACACGGTTTATATGAATTTTTACGCATTTCTACAAGCTGATGCAAATAGAACAAAAGCGATTACCTAAGCATGTACCTTTGCCAATGAGAACTGTTTGGAAACTTCCAGAAACTGACCAGCAACACATAAAAGAAAATGTAGTGTCCTTCAATAAAAGAAACGATAACAAGATAACAAACGGAATTAAATTTACTCTATTCTACATAATCGTTATTTGACGGAGTAAACAAGCACATGAGTAGCGTACACAAATTGCAAGAGAGACGACTAGAAGTTTCCATATGATAACAAAGGCGAGCAACTTCCGGCGGATGAGTCGAAGCGCCTTTGCCGGTCCGATCGTGCGAAAGGTAGCCTACTACAGAGTGAAACAAGCCAGAGTAGTTACAGTAATTCTACAAGATCATCCAAGTGACCTCAATCGAAATCTGCCAGCGGACCTCGATCAAGACTGTATCCACAACTGCTTTGTTTATCCCATGTTAAAGTGATTTTTAAATTTTACAAAAATTTTTTTCGTAAATAATTATGAGCCTAAAGTATCTATTACTGTCATCACAAAAAGGCAGCAAACAATTGCGTAAAACTCTAATAATTAATGAAAAAAATAAAGTCATTCGTGGAGGCTGGAGATCGTCGGTTGAACGTTTATGGAGCATTAGGTTTCTTTCACACTGCCACCGATAACGACCAAAGACTAAAGATAACAACCAAAGACAAGGACTATTTATTTTCACTTATCGCTTAGCTGTTCACATCTATTCGCAGAAGATTAGGATAATTTATATCGAGCATGCGAATAGAGCATTGAAATAAATTTATTATGTAGAAAAATAACAATTTTATGAGCACTTAATTGCTTATAATCTGTATTTCACGTAAAATTTAAGAATTTCCCTGTCTAATAAACTTTTAACTAATTTAGAATTAGTCTACATTCATTATATTATACAGTAAGAAAAAGTTTTATTCCAAGAAATTGCAATTGAAAAGTAATCGCCTTCCAGCTGTTGTTTTTTTTTTAAATAAATCCCAACAATCCTTACGAGAAGCATCATTCAGCCAAGGTCTCTCTCTCGTACGGCCGAAATCAAAATTTTCTCCATTTTGCTTTATAAAAATGCTTCTTCCTGATTGATCGAAGTAGAACGACAACGACTTAATCTGCAATCTTTGAAGATCAGAACAACTAGCGACACCGACTGTTTCAAGACGACAATGACTAAAGAAACAAGTCTGAACATATAAGCGACCTTGACCAAGCAACAGAGACTGACGTGAGTCTTTGGTCGTTGTCGTTGGCAGTACGAAAGGAGCTTTAGGGTCGGGAAAAAAAAGTTGGTCGTCTTCCCCGATTCAATTAACAATTGCAATTGTTAATTGAATCCGGGATATTTGCAATTGTTGCATAAATTTATTGGATATTTATAGCTTAAATTCAAATTAAAGTATTAAAAAATTATTGATAGTGAACTGCGTTCTCCAATTCGAGAAACGTTGTTTCCAAGTGTTGTAGCTACTCTTTTGATGTGGATTGATTAAATATACTATTTTGAATTGTTATAAGAAATTTAAGGCTCTGTACATAATATTATTAAATATACCTGTTATTTGCAGTAGAGATCGATAAATTAATTTTTTTATAATATTTTAAAAATTTGATCATTTTAAATAGGTTCAATCTATATTTTAATATGCAAAAATAAATTAATAATTATTTCTATTTAGTTTCACAACTGCAATTATATAAGAAACAATTATGAATGGAAAAGTTAGACATATGATGTAGACATCAATAAATCAGAATGTAAAATGAAGACGACAAATTTATTAATTAATTTATGGCAAATTTTTAACCAAAAAATCCTATGGAACAAAATTTGCTTTGATTGTTAAATTTCCATAAATGACTTAAGCATTTATAATTTTGAAATTAAAAAAAATTAAATTTGATGGTACTAAACCTGACTATTTTTAATTAATAAAAATTCAATCAGATTGAAAGCCAAGCGATTAAGATTCGTAATCTAAATTTTTACTGTTCAAATTTGAAAATCTGTACAGTTGCATTACACATTTTTTCAGTTATTGTTGAATTTTATTTAATTATAATTTTTTATTTTCCATAAATAGATACAATGCATAAATCAAGCTATTATAAAACGAAAATATATTAAAAAAATGTAAACATTTAATAAAATTATCATGTTTACAGTATTTTAGGTAAAAATACTCTAGGTCTAAATATAACAGGCAATTTATGATTAAAAAAATAGATTTTTAATGGAAAAAAATAATAAATGATATGATAAATCTGGTTAAATACTTTGAGATTAAATGTCATTATTAAAGTTATTTATCGAATAATATTATTGCATTGACAATATTCATTTAGCCTAGAAGTAGATCGTTAAATATTAATGTGATGATCTTTAAACTAACCGGAATTATATTTTTGGAAATACCTATTACCACGGTATTTGTTAATCAAACACGTGGCAGATTTGTCATATAAATATAAATAAAACATGGCACGTTTTCCTCGGTAATTCTCTATTAAGGTCATTATTTTTAGAAGTAGCATGATAAATAGTTATTCTCACTGGTCACGCTATATATTCTACTAGTTATAATAGGAAAATTTGCATAATACTGGGAGGTAAATAGAAAAATTTTTTCACCAAATTAATTCTTGAATGATTAAAATAAATTATAAAAGCATATATTTAATAAATATATTGTAGAGCGAAAATAAACATTTAGAGAAAACTACTAACTTGTAAGTTATAAATATACTCTTCAAACCTGTAATAAAAATTTACAAGTTTAATTTTTCTCTTCTGAAATATATATTCTTCTTTTTCATCATGCTTAAGATGAAATTACTGTATTATAATATTTTATTATTTATGCTGAATACTGATATAAAATTTAAACTTTGTATCAGAAAAATGTATATTTATTGAAATATTTTATGCAATATTCAATATTAAATTGAGATCGATAGATTTGAGAAGATAGAAAAGAATGTACAGAATATCTATTGAAATTTTTTATAGGTTTATAGCCTACGTGAAATTTTACAGTTAATTGAAAATGTAAGAATTCTTGAAATGCTTCAAATATATTTAATTATTATTATGCATTAACTCCAAATTATTGCAACGATTTATGACAAGAACTAATCATCTACTTTACGCATATGCCTGCTACTTTGAGAAGACTAAACAGGCCTCATAAAAAAATATTTCGTATACAGTAATATTAGAAAAATCCATTATCTAGATCAAAAGATAATTGGCCGAATTATCTTTTGCTCTAGATGATCATTTCTTAATATTACAAATATTAATAGATATTTGTTATATTAAGAATTCTGTAACTTATATATGTGGCATGGAGTTAATTATAATGGCAAAATATCTTTATACTATTTCATAAAAAGGTTGTTACGTCAAAACACTCAGACAACAGCGTGGTAATCTTGTAACTATCATTTTTCATTCATAAATGGTCAAAAAGTGAAGGAATTGAGTTGAGATTAAATATTAAATTATTAGAATTAAAAACGAGCAATATAAGCGAGATATTATATAAGTAATTTTGCAAAAAAATCTATAATTATATGTATTAAATCTATATTTATATCGCTATTCATTGAAAAATTAATTAATAGTAAATATATTTTAATTTATTTATAAAATGATTTTAACTTTGAAAAATTTTGAATATCTGATTTTATCAAATGCTATAGCAGCGAGCCGAATAAGTAATATTGCCTTTTATTATGTACCGAAATAGTTCTAGATCAAGGGTATAAAACTTGTTTTGCTGAGAGTTATTTAATGGATAATGAATATTGAGAAGGCCCTTAATAAATAAAACAAATTTGAGAGAGCCGCCACTAAACATTTAAATCGGTTAAATTCTTTTCTTGTTTACACTTTTCAAGATAGCTGTTTTATAGAAAAATAAAACTGAAAAAAATTTAGATACATTCTGTAAGTGAACTAAAGAAAATAGGTAAACCTAAGTTTATTTAATTTATTGTTCAAATTAATCAGGTTTACCTATATTATTTTATATATGAATTATGTACAGTAGTTAAAATGTGTAAAATATAAAATGGTTAAAAATGTTTATGGTAATGGACAGGACTGCACTGAAGAATGCTGAGGGTCGCGAGTTTGACATGCCTGTTTTAGATTAAATGATATTATATTCGAGAGAAATATTTTTAAATTTAGAATTTTAAATTTTAAGCATCATATCCACTTTTAATCAAAGAACTAAAATAATTTGAAAATAGAAAAAATTATCCAAAAAATATTATTTCCTTTTTCTCTGTTGACATTTCTACAAGTCGAATTGTTCAAACAATTTCGATAATATATGGAATATAAATAAATATTTATATTTATCTAATTATTTCCATTTGACCGGCCACAAAGTAAAAAATGCGCGACACGCCATTATTTTAATTAAACTAACTTAGAATTAATAATGTGTGTTAGTAAATATAAAGTTTTATCAATGAAACCGTTTTCATTTATTAAAAAAAAAAAAAAACAAATAAATGATTTCTATTAAAAATATATCTAAGATTCAAAAATATGCCAAGTATTGAGAGTGTAATTTATTTTTCATAATTTACTATAGAAGTAGCTACTTGTTTAATGATTTAAATCAGTGTTTTACAAACTGTGGGACGGGAGTCTATGGCAAGGGTGACGCTCAAGAATTAACAAAAACATCATTTTTGAAATAAACAAGCGAAAAATAAATTCAAATTGATATTGAAAAAAATGTATCAGCAAAAGGGTTATAAATACAGTACATATATCTATGTAGCCAGAAACTTTTGCTATAGCAGTTTTAAAGATAAAATACCGATCTAGTCCAATGAGTGAAAACGAATAGTGAGTAGCGATATCTTCCATGACACCCGATTTGAGAGAATTTGTGCTGAAAAACAAGCCCTCCCATCGCATTAAATATTACGTTGTATTAAATATGTATTCTATTTTTCGTTTATTTTTTGTAAGATTTGTTTAATTGTATTAAATTATTATACTATAATAAATATATATTTTTATGTATAAGAACTTTATTTATACCAATATGATAAGTTATATTATTTTGTAGTATTAAATTGTAAGTAGAAAGTATTTATAAAATTAGAGTATTATGAAAATGAGGGGGACGTATAAATTTTTTTTATGGAAAAAGGAGGGCGCAGACACAGAAAGTTTGGAAACCACTGATTTAAATGGAAATAAAAAATAATAATGTAAATCAAACAGTTATGTCGACATTGTAGTAAATATGTTATTTTCTTAGTTCTTTGTTTATATTTTTACAAACCATTATATAGAGTATTTTTTTGTTCCACTTGAAATTTTCAATACCGTAATTAAATTAATTATTGAAAATTTCAAGTGGAACAAAAAAATATAATCTTTAATAATTTAATCTTTTTAATTTAATCTAATATAATCTAATTTAATCTTTTTAATATAATCTGTCTAATTAAGTATTTTTATAACTTTTCCAAATTGTTTTTAATAATTTTTCGTTATCAATAGGAATTTAATAGTGTATGTATAAAACAGATTTGCTTGCAAAAATTTTCACTTATATCTAAATTATTTTAAGGACTTAACTCATATAAAGAAAATTGTTTTAAGCTCAGTTTATTAACTGATTGTTTAAAACACTCGACATATTTATTTGTATAATTTTAGACAGATGTTATTCAACAGTATACTGTATAATCATAAGATTAATCTTTTTCTGCAAAAAGCACAGAATAATTTTTATTTGATAAGTTGTTTTTGTTCAATTTTATATTTCATAAAATAAAAGTATAAACCTAATACAGTAATAAAGGTTATAAAAAAACTCGTACGGAACATATTATCTATTCTAGGGGTGGGCAACCCCCGGCCAGCGGGCCGGATGTGCAACATTATATTATTTTATTGTATGTAATATCAACGCTATGTATACTTACATATCTGTACCTTCTCTTTTTTAAATAAATAATATTATTATAAATTGTTTTTGTTTTGGCCCGTGGCCCACCATAAATTTTTCTATATGGCCCCCTACAAATAAAAGATTGCCTACTCCTGATCTATTCGTTTAATTTACTTCTGAATTTTACAAAAATGGTACTGTACTTATAAATTTAAACTCTATTGCTTTATTACAGATCTCTATATTTAATTGAGCATTTTACTGCAATTGTAAGCCTTAAGATAAACATATATTATTTTGATGAGAATCATATCAGAAATAGATATGAGTTTGATAGCCTTGATCTAAAACTATTTCGGTATAACATAAACAGTATTAGTACTTATTTGATTCGCTGCCATATCTCTGGATAAAATCAGATATGCGAAATTTTCAAAGTTAAAATTTCATATATCTGATTTTATCAACAATATCAACAATAAATAAATAATAAATCAACAATAAATCACATCGGAATATAATTTAGATTAATAGACATTAAACCTTATTGTTTTAAGTCTCATTCTAAATAATCTTTATTAATTTTATTATAGATCAAAAACATAAAATTTATAATTTGAGTCTACATGATTTCTGTAGAAATTTTATTAGAAATATTTTTCCTTTTTGAAATCCTTGGCCTCCTTCATATAATAAATTATCGTGATTCTTAGAACAAGGCTGAATTTTGTAATTTTTCAGTTTATTTTCTCCTAATAAAATGGCAATTTTATTGCATAAATGGAAACATAATAAAATATAAAATAAGGAATTTATAAATGAATTCGTTACTATTAAGTAATAATAGCATTCTAAAGGAAAATCCGGGATAAGAATAAATATTTAAAAAATAATTATAACTTCATTAAATAAAAAACAAGTTTTCCTTATTTAAATAACAGTCTTCAAATACCGTATTTAAAAATGATTTCAAGTGAAATTCTGCCTCTCCCCAAATCTGGATAATGTGAATTGAGTTCGTAATATTGTATAAAAATAAAATTAGTATTAAAATTGCTTCAAAACTCTGCAAAAGTTATTGCAGTGCTTAAAGTTATTGCATTATTATATTTTATATTAATATAAAAATATTTACAAATTTTCTTTATATAAGATTAGAGTACATTATTTTATATTTTAAATATATAAAATATAATTAACAAGATAAATTTTTGAAATTTTAAACAACCAACCTTGGTATTTATACGGGGAAATTTATTTCGCGATATTTTCACTAAAGGTAATTTTCCTTTTGCCAATAAAAAAGAAATATCCCTAATCAAGAAACACGGTAGTGAATCTAAGCCAAGTACATTAGTCACTGACTTACTCTTATTAAGGAGTCATTACGGTCAAAATCCAACTCACTGAAACTTTCCTTATAAATCAGATATTATTAATCTGACAATTATATTCGAGAAATATTCAATAAGACACCGGGTATCAAATTTGAAGCTTCAACTCCAATTAATAAAAGAATTAGAGCAATTTAAAAATTACAAAAATCGGAAAAAACGTTTCTTCTAATTTCTCCTCCACAGATACCTCTACAGGTCACATTGTCCAATCAATATCGACGAAATTTGGCACATAGGTATTTCTTAGATTACTTGAGGACCCCGAAAGTTCAGCACAATTGGCACATTGTTTGCCAATTGTACGATCGAATTGCTTCTATATATCGCATTGTTTAATCGCCTTTAATCAAATTTGAAATACTGTATAGGCATATCATAGCTCAATTTAAATCTGAAAATTTTGACTTAGTTAGGCTAAAATTAAAATATATAAGAAAAAGACCTTTAAACTTTTTCTCTAGAATTCCCTCCATAGATCATACTGTTTAATCAATTTTAAACAGATCTAGAATATAAATGTTCCTTTTGTTATTTAAAGCTTTTGGAAAAATTCAGCCTAATGGGGCTAAAATGAAGGGATTAAAAAAGCTCTCATTTTGAAGACTTCTACAGATTATATTGCTCAACCGGTTCCAATCAAATTTGATATATAGTAGGGATGCATAAACCGCGGCCCTCCATTGATTTGTTGGCGGCCCGCCTCACCATGTGTTATTTAGTAAGTCAAAGCAATCAACGAAGTATTATTTATACTTTTGAACAATGCATTTTCAATAATATTTTTTGACGTAAAATTTTTTTACAGTGGTTCGATAATAATGTTTTTAAACAATAAGAAAACAATAATAATCATATTTGTAATAATAAACATTTTTTTATTTTTGCTATATTTATGTGTGTGAAATGGGTAATTTAAATGAATGTACATGTGCACAAGATAGCACTGCCTCTTAATTAATGAAAATTTAGAATTAATGTTATGTTTGGCTACTACAAATGCTGAAGCTAGCTAACATAAAAAGAATTGTTAAATCAATGCAATACCACGCATCCAACTCAAAATTCTTTGTTTACTTTTGATTACGTTTCTTTGTAGCATGTAATTAATAAACATGATATGATATATAGCTTTCGTAGTTTTTTTGGTGGCCCTATATAGTTTTTTTGGTGGTATACCTATAAGTCATAGTGAATCTATGCGGTCCTTGGTCTTAACAAGTGCATCCCAGATATACTGTAGAGTATATTTTTATTATTTTACAAATTTTTTTTTTTAATTCCAATTCAATTGGATTAAAAAAAAGAAATATTTAATGATGCATTAACATATTGCTGATGGAATATTTCTCTCAAAAAAGGTTTTCATTTAAAAAATAAATGATATCTAATCAAAAACAATATGTAAAAAATAAGCAGATTATAGTACGAAGAAATTAAAATATTTCTTATAATTCACATGTAGCTATTTAGTTGACGATTAAACAAATAAACAATAACGTCTATCAAGTAGACGTTATTATTTATTTTTTAATCCCATAAAAAATTGTAAAGCCCTCATTAAGTTCTTGCGAATATAGCGTGCATTACTTTCGTCAAAAGTGACGTCAAATTGGCATCATAACTATGTTGCGTTCCATTGAAAATTTGATTATAATGTTAATTTGACGTCATTTTTGACGAAAGCAATGCACGACAAATGTTATTGCGACAACATAAAACCAGTTTAATAAATATCCTAATTTCTTAATATAATATAGGCCTACTTGCTTTTTTTTACATATTATATATATTTTGACGTGATAAATATATAAACCTCGGTGACAGATATATTACATTTTAGCAATAATATTAATATGTTTTTAAATAAATTAATGAACTTTTAATTTGATATATTTCTTGATTTCTTTGATTTAATAAATTTTTAATAAAATATGAATTTCAGAAAGAATAAAGTTCGATGTGAAGATTTATTTAAGAAAGCTATATTCGTCGTCTAAGAAAGAAGGCTTTCTTTTTAAAGCTGCAGATTTTAATAATAATAACCGAACTTTCTCAAATCATACATATTTATCTGATATGAAAAATAATAAGTAATAAAACATTGTAATTATCGAAGATGACATATTTTTTCAAATTTATATTTTGATTATCGGAAATTTTTCATATCGAGATATAGTAATTATTTATTTTTATTTTTATTTTTTTGTAGATAATTATTAACGTCGAAAACTTTAATTATAATTAAACAAATTGATTTTTCGTCTATATATTTTAGATTTTTATAGTCATATTTAGAGTACTGAATTAAAATAATTAAAATGAATTTTAAGGATAATGCTCTTGTAAATATTCAATGTTTGTAAGCTTACAGTAACACAAAATTAATTTAATACAGTAATGAAAATGTAAATTGATCCGACTGAAATTCGTTTTCATGAAAAAAGAATGAATTTTATCATCCTCTTATTTCATTCATTCCGAGAAAAGAGAATTTTCGAATTGTCGATTGGCTACAGAAAACAAGAATTTTCGTTCATATTTTTTAATGCTGTTTGTAAATTATTGTTGTATTTAAAAAAAACCACTATAATATAGGTTGTCGATTTTTTCTCATGTCTGTAAGTTTGTTTATTTTGACGTTAGGACCCATTCTTTATTGATTAATTTGATCAATAAAGAATGGGTCCTATTTTTTATTTTTTATTCTTACCTTACCCGTATGTAATGGTAGTTTTCATGAAATATATTTTTACATATAACTTTTTTCTTTTACACAATCTTTCATTTTGAAAATTATTTATTCATTCTTTATTTCGCATAGTTATTGAACTTTAAAGAATGAAATACTTACGCTTTGTAATTTACAAATTATGAATAGGCCTATATTTTTTTCATACCAATAATTACTTATGTTTATACAATATAACTAAAGTAATTTCGAGGAAAGTTTTTAATGAATATCGCGAAAAATGAAATGCATTATTATATAAAAATATCTACTGTTCTGTAACAAAAGAAACACACTTCCTTCCAATTACTTTATCAAAATGTAAGATGATTTCATTAGTTTTGCTGGTTGACTAAACTAAAGGACAGTCTAAAAATTTCTATTACATGACATAGGCCACCTAGATGTAATTTTTATATTTCTAGTTTTCAATTCGGAAGTATCATATGATATCTAATATACCAATAGCATAAGAAACTATAATAATATTGAACAATAAGAATCGATTTTGTAAATATTATGATGATAAAATTAAAGTTTATTTTTTGCTTATAAAATTTTTGTAACGACAACTGTATCCTGCAAGCTGATTTTGCATTTAAAATCGTAGAATTATAAAATTGCACTTCTGTTATAACATCTATTGTATTGATCTGATGATGATGTCTTCCTGGTTATCACCCTCCCACGAGGAGCCAGCCTTGACGCGGCAGGAGGGCTTACCGGCTGTCACTATGTCTGCACGGCCGGACTGATAAGTTCACAGGGATTAACTAAGTGGTTCCTACAGTGTGGAGATATTCTGGAGAAAGCTGTCCCACACCACCTGCGGCATGTGCAGACGTCGGTATGCCCCGGAAGGCACGTAAAAATAGATGGGGTCCCTAGGGTAGATCGCCGCGGGATATCCTAGCCGGATATCCTGCGGCGATCTCGGGCCTCGTTTGACTCATTGACTTTCTATGGAGAGGTCCTGCGGTGTCGGGCAAGCTTGGTTAGAGCTCCGCCGGCTAATTCATATACTGTTTCCAGCGAAGAAATTCTATTAGGTCGGTAGACCTGATTGCATGCACCCCTCGCCGATGGATGCTCTGTAATTCGCCATTCGACTGCCCAATCTCTGCGGATGTAGGATTGACA
>WUQG02005234.1:0-12144 GCA_011317285.2 Androctonus mauritanicus | reverse complement strand
GTTTATAATCAAAAATGGCACTGTAATAAAATTTTGAAAAAAATGCTTTTGCGAAAAATTAATTTGAATATTTAGCCTCAGTCAGGAGTAAAAAAAATCAATGAGAGGTGATTTGAGAGCTCCGGACACCAATATTGCCATTATTTTGAGAATCACCCATATATATTAGTATATAAATTGAAATATGTACAAATAGCTCAGAATATCACTTTTTTAGTGTTTTTTAGAAATCATCAAACCTGTTACCACGAATGTTTTATAAAACTATGCCTACAATTTATTTTAGAATTGTGCATAAAGTTTTCCGATTCTCTACGAAATTTAGCATTTCAAATTTCGGAGGACTTCATCACAAAAACTTCGTTTATGTATATGAGTAAATCCGCGGAAATTATGACTTTAAAATGAAAAAATTTAAAACCCTGGTTTAAAATACGCGCGCCTAGAAATTTGCGGCAAATTGTTTGTTCGGTGACCAGTGGAGAGAAAATTCAAAAGTGTGAGTGGCCAAAATTCTAAGCACAACTATTTTGTAAGTTTTTTTGAGTTTTGGACCTTTCAAACTCATTTACACAAGAATATTCTGGTTTCCTCATCAAGATATGACCAAAAGACGTCGATTCCTGGGGTGCAGAAAAATTTAAAAATTTCTAATAAGGTCGGAAATCGGGGGTGAAGAAAAAATGGTTTTTTCGATTTTCTTGGAATAATTGATATTCTTGCTACCAATCGTGGGCATTTTTGAATTCCACGGCAAATTTCCGATCGATTTGGGTACTTTTGAGTTATTTTTAAGTGCCCTATAAAAAAAATTTTAGAGTTTCTAATATTTATTGCGATTTACCAAGTATGTTCTTTTATGAGACGAAATCGGGAGAAAAAGTTTTTTGACAAATTTTTGAGACCCCTCCCCCCTAAAGAATGTATCTTCTGGCGGAATTGCCCACGTATTAAGTATGTTTATGAACCATTTCTCCAAAATCAATACTTTATTCTGCCAAACTCGCAAAAATTCCTGTGGCATTGGAGAGAGCAGAGAACGGGTGAAATATTTCTTTTAAATCCCACTTGAAAAATTCCAATATTGTAATTGATTAGAATGATTAAGAGTTATTTTCTTCAAGCTAAAATGTACGAAGAACTATCTCCTGGAAAATCCTAAAGTTCGTTCAATGTAATTGGATTTTTTTGGCATAAAAATTTTAAGGAAAATTAAGACTTTAAAAAAATTTACTGTTATCATTCTTAGCATACGGAAAAAGAAACATTTCCATTCTTCATGGGGTTTGAATCACCACAAAGCGTTAATCGACGATTTATTTTTCGCTCCAAACAGTTTTGATTTTATCTCTGCACTGAGACGATTTGACCTAAAATGAGCCAAGGTTTTGCTTATTATTGCTTGACCCTTGCAAAACGTTTTTTATGAAAATAAAATTCTCAAAAACGACAAACTTTCATAAACATTCATTTATGAAAGGTTTTTGCTAGGAGAACAACGTGAAGTCGTGAAATGTATTATTTTTTGATTCAGTACTGAGAGACGTTACCACGTACATCGTAAATATTATAATTGATATTTCATTCATGAGAAGTATTAATCCCCTCACAGTTACCAATTTTGATTCTCCAATAACATCATTATCATGAAATAGTTATTTCATATCAACTGATTCAATATATTCGTGTACTTAAAGGCAGATATCATCAATCATGAAAGTGAAACGTAAATCTGCAGCACAAAAATTACGGGATCGCAAGATGTATCAACGTGAAAAACGAAAAATCAAAGATATAACAGATGATATATTGGGAATGTCGAGTGCAATTCTGCGATCGAATTATTTGATACAGAGTGCTGTTGCTGAAATGGAAAGTTATAATGAAGAAGATGTACACCTTGAATATCGGTGGCAAACTGCTCTAAAAGATGTTTATATCGACGAAAAGCACATAAATAAAATACATAGAAAACAGATTAAACAAAAGAAGAATATAGAAGACGGTTTATGTTTACCAAATTTTGATATCATCATCACTCAAGATGCTGTCAAACAGATGAAGAAATTTGACAAAACTTGTGCAGATATACGCTGGAATACATGTCACAATTGTGGAAGGAGTTTTCTCGAACTCAATTTAAAAGATGACAAATGTATGCCGTGTAACAAACATCCAGATAGATGGACGGCAAGAAATGAGATGTATCCGGGTGTTGTACCTCCCGAATTGGACTGTTTAACGGAAATAGAAAGTATGATTATAGCACAAATTCATCCATTACTATCCGTATATCGTCACAAAGGTGGACAACATTTATATCGCGGTAATGTTATAAATTTTCTGCAAAATATCGATAATGTTGTCAAAGTATTACCACATATACCTGCCTCAATTCCATTTATTCTAATATTGCATAGAAAAATTGATAAGGAAGCCGTAAAATTTGAAGCGCGACCTGAGAAATTGAAAACTGCATTATTGTGGTTAAAAAATAACAATAAATTTTATAAAGATATTGAAATAAGTGAGGATAATTTAGCGGTATATCCACAAGACGGCGATATTACACACATGCTACGTCAAATGACGTTAACAAATTCCGAAAATTTGGATTCATTGACCGAAGATCAGATAAATTCGTTTGTACCGGATTTAGAAACAGTGTCACAAGATGAAAGGATATATAGGAAATTAAATATACCATATCCTAATTTGGAAAGTACTCCTATTAATGAATTCTGTAAGGATGGATACATATCAAGAGCATTTCCAGTATTATTTCCTTACGGTAGTGCGGATTTCAGTGATATACATCAAGATGATGATATTACATTCACGGAATACTGTAAATTTCTATTACAGTACAAAGATGGGAGATTCGCGCGAGATTACCGGTTACGTTATTTCTTGTTAAACACACAATTAAGGCATAAAATGCTATCTCAGGCAAGTATGTATATCAAACAAGGACAATGGCAAAACGACGATTTAGCAGAATTTAAAGTAGCTGTTCAAAAGAATCCTAAAATTATTGATGGAATCATGTCATTCAATAAAAGAATCCAAACTACGTCAGCATTTTGGAAAACGAAATGTGGTGAATTGTTGAGTATGTGTACGCAAATCGGTGATTCGACAATTTTTTTCACTCTGTCAGCTGCAGATTATCATTGGCCAGATCTATTTGCACTTATCGCACCAACCAGGAAATTTGAAGACTTGACCGAAAATGATAGGTTAGAACTGATGCATCAGAATCCAATACTATCCGGATACTTTTTTCAATACCGCACTCATGAGTTTATAAAACTTGTCCTCAAACCTTTATTCAATGTCATCGATTACTGGCACCGTTATGAATGGCAAGGACGTGGGAGTCCTCACACTCATGGAGTGTTATGGTTAAGTGATGCACCAAAATGTAAACAAGAAGATAATATCACAGAAGAAGAAAAAGAAACGATGATTAAATACTTTAATTCAATGGTTTTTGCGGTAATACCGGAATTACAATATGGCGATACTCATCCATCTCAAAAAAAATTTTCGGATATTGATGATTTGGAGCAAGAAAACGACATGATACAATTAATTACCCACGTACAACGCCATACAAAATGTGGCAGCCATTGCTTAAGACGTAATGTTGTTACACAGCAAATTGCATGTCGTTATAATTTTCCAGCTGAGTTACAAGACAAATCAGATATAAATGACGATGCTGGTTATCTACGTTATTTCCCAAAGCGTAATGATGAGTTGATACAACGATATTCCAGTATAATACTGAAAAGTTGGCGAGCCAACCACGATTTCTCTCCCATATGTTCAACCAATGCAGTGTTATATTACGTCGCTAAATACATATCAAAATCTGAAACCATGTCAAAATCATATGAAACATTGATCAAACAAATGTGTTATAAAGAAAACGACTCTTCAACTTTAAAACATGTAATTTCAAGTTTATTCATAAAGTCTTTGGGAGAAAGAGATATTTCTGCACAGAAAGTATGTCATTTGTCAATGGGTTGGCCACTTGTAAATTCAAGCAGAACATTCATTACTTTAAATTTATTTGATGAAAAGTGGGACAATTTAGAAATAGTTGGTTCTAAAATAAAAATTAATAAATCGACAATAATAGATAATTATCGCAATCGTCCCATGTCTATTGATGATGAAAATACCGAAAAAATGTCATTACTGCAATTTACGCAAAATTATGGCGCAACTAAAAATACTTATTTAAAACACAAAAAGTCACGTATAGTAAGAATTGTACCAATTTTAAAACTGAAAGTAGTTGAGGAAACGAATGAGCCCTATTATTGACAAGAATGCATTAAGCATATTCCATTTCGATGCGAACCACAAGCTATTTTAACAGATTTGAAAATTCCGAATATAAACACATGGAAAAAATTATATGAACATAACAGTTTGAAATCAGTTTTAAACAATAATTTTCAAGATGTACCGGAAGATCAAACAATAGAAATACCTATAGTTGATGACGGTATACGTCAAAATTTAGTGGAAATGAATTGTGGAATTGGTAATCACGTTACTAAACATACTATAGGACGTAGATTGAAAGATCTGGACTACAAATGGGATGCTTCAAGACTCACATATCCCTCTATAGAAGAAGTGAACATATTTTTAGATTCATACAAAACGGAAGATCTGACGATTCCAATATGTGAAGACATTACTTTTGAGTTGTCGAATGAACAAAAAAAGGTACTTTCAATATTAGATTCTCAAATGAAAGAAATACTAACTCCCGATCATACGAAACTACCTGCAATTAAGCAATGCATAGTTCAAGGTAAAGCTGGATCGGGAAAAAGTACCTTGATTAATGAAATGGTGAAGAAAATAAAATCCAATTTTGGTGAAGACAGTGTAAGTATATCTGCACCTACTGGTGCAGCGGCAATCAACATTAACGGTAACACATTCCATTCGGAGTTTAGGCTTGCAATCAATCCACTTAATGTTGAACCACTAACCGGGAGTAATGAAAAAAAATTTCAAAAAAGTACGCAAAACCTTAAATTTGTCATAATCGATGAAATGTCGATGATTGGAGCAAAGAGACTCTGGCAAATCAATTGCAGACTACGACAATGTAACACAAAATCAAAGGAACCTTTTGGAGGATTATATATTTATTTTTTTGGAGATTTCAGACAATTGCCTCCAGTACAGGATATTGCCTTGTATTCTCAATTTACTAACTGCATAAATGCTGCAAAAGGTTTGAAATTATTTCAATCTCTCAAAAATCGGATTGAATTAATCAGTACATATAGGCAAGCTGAAGATGTTAGATTTGCACAATTAGTAGACAGATTGGGAAGCGGTACAATTAGCGAAAATGATTATCATTTACTTAGTACTAGAAACATTACAGCATTAGAGAAAAATGAACTCAAAACATTTGAGAATGCAATATATCTATGTGCTACAAATGACAAAGTTACGCAAGCCAATTACAATCATCTCGAAAATCTTGGTGCACCAATAGCCGAGATAATGGGAATCAATAAACCGAATATTCTTTTGAAATCTGCGGAAGATGACGCAGGCTATTTGCCTCCAGTAATATATCTTTCCATTGGTTGTAGAGTGATGTTAACAAAAAATTTGTGGACTAAAGCCGGATTAGTTAATGGAGCACTAGGTACTGTAACCGAAATTATTTATGAGGAAGGTAAACAACCACCAGAACTTCCCTTATATATATTAGTTAAATTTGATAAGTATTATGGAAGAACTTTCGTAAATGAGTCTGTACCGATTGTACCCGAAAATATATATTGGACTCATAAAAACGTAGATTATTTTCGCAGGCAATATCCAATAGTTCTCACATATGCAAATTCAATTCATAAAGGTCAAGGTTTGACTTTACCAAAGGTAATCATTGATATTGGAGAAAAGGAATTTTCATTTGGTATCAGTTACGTTGCAATAACCAGAGCAAAAAAATTAACCGATATAGTATTTAAACCTTTTTTTCCGATAAAAAGACTTTTACGATTGGGTAATTCAAGTACCATGAATGCAAGAACTCAATTTCTTAAATCTTTCATTAATGAACAAACTGTATGATATACTCATCCATTATTGTAAGTCATAATCTCTGTGATAAATTCAAATAAATTATTTAAAGTCATGATATGTTTGATATGATTGAGTTTGTGAATATCGAAATTTTATACCATCCAAAAACAAAATTTAAAGGGTATGGATGTAGAAACATAAACGATAATTTGCTGAGCATACATGCTCGCATTGCTGGAGCAATATGCTCGCAGATAATGAAATTATTTCAGTAAAATTAGGCTAGAGCAAACATGCTCGCCAATGCTTGTAAGTTTCAGAAGGAAAAGTCTGAATTCTGCATTATACAATTTTATTTTTCAGATATATTATATCGTAAGTATTCAAAAGTATCATAGTATAAGTATATTTTTAACATGGAACACGTCTATACGGGCTTAACCCAAAAAAGGATGTTGATCCAGGGAAAGGGGCATAAACAGGACAGGAGTAAATAAATTATGATTTTATTCTCAGTTTTCCATGTGTTGAACGCACATGAAATTTATTGGAATGGATAAACTCTCATTTTCTAATTTAAGATTTTGCGTTGAATATATTCATAATACAAGTGTATGGAAGACATGATCCATGTTTTTTGATTGTGCGTCAGCAAAAGCTAACTAAAACTTTTTTCATGATAATTTAACTCGAAAACAACCATTTTCTATATTTCAGTTGATCAAGGATGAATTAACGATTTGAGAAAAATAGGAATACGTCACCTTATAAATTAGATGAAATTCGTGGACTACAAGTCTTAACATTATATGAAAAATGAGGAAATAACATTTATTATCCCATGATTCACAAAAGCCTAATATTGGATTTAATCATTAACGGAATATACGTAATCCCCTACTTTATTATTTGGATTATTACAGATATTTAACCTAATTTTAATACAACGTTATTTACAGAGATTGTGAACTTCCATCGTCACTTGCAATACGCAGACCTCAATTTGGTCAATCTCACATTATTTCACCCTCATTGACGTTTGTTAATGAAATTTCGCCGTGATAAAAATGAAACAAATAATCCACACGAAGGTCAGTATTCAAAAAATTATGATATCTTCACCATGTACAACCGCAATATATTGATTTAATATTTTCAGTAAATCTTGAACAATTCATCTTCTTGATATCTGGAAAGAACTTTCACAATTGTCGAAGAAGATAAAAAGATCACATATTTCAAAAGTTTATTAATAATAGCATGGAAGATAAAATATAATTATACGAAAAAAAAATTTTAAAAGTCCTAATCGCATTTTACTTCTCGCGATCACTAACATTTTGCACCCTACGCAATATATTCAATTACATCGTGAATTGTGCAAAGGTTCTTGTTCAACATGTATACAATGTTTTAATCTATGGACTTTAATTACCATTCTATTAAAACAATTTGTCAGATCGTTTCATACACATTGTTTTATCAATTTCATATATGTCAATTAATGAAATTAAATTAAAAAAATTGTTTCCACTAAATGATAATAGAATTGAGTATAATTCATTTCATAATTATCGTTATATAGGATTTAATTTTACTCTGAACGAAATTGGAAATTCCTTTTCATCTAACACGCCTTAGTATAGATGAATATTTCTCTGCAATTAAAATAATATATATTTTATTGAAACATTAATCTCAAACGTGAATGATTGCAAACTGCAAGGTAATATGAATCTCTATCTCACGTTATCAACAAATAACTCCACAACCTTAACCAATTTACGCAAATGCAAGAAAAAATTAATATATATACAGAATACACAATTTGCAACAGATCACACCCAAGACAAGGCCTGCATATGTTAAAATACATCGACGTAGATCAGGGCCATTCAACGAGCAGAGAGAATCTGCCACTAGTATATAATAAATTTATAGCAAGTACACGGTAAATAACAAAACCTGATATTTTCGAATATTACTTTTTCGTTTATTTGTATTAAATTATCAATGATTACATAATATACAATAAAATAAAATATTTTATAAAATTCATAAAGATTACATGACAAACATCTTTTTATTAAATATGAATTGGTTACATATTGATTAAATATTTAATGGATACATGACAAATAATAAAAACTGGAACTTCTAAAAACAAATTAAGTCACCAGTGATTACAAAATACGAAATAATTACATATTGATTAAATATTTAACGGATACATGACAAATAATAAAAACTGGAACTTCTAAAAACAAATTAAGTCACCAGTGATTACAAAATACGAAATGGTTACATATTGATCAAATATTTAATGGATACATGATAAGTAATAAAAATTAGAACTTCTGAAAACAAATTAAATTAACAATACGAAATGGTTACATCTTGATCAAATATTTAATGGATACATGATAAATAATAAAAATTAGAACTTCTGAAAACAAATTAAATTAGCAATGATTACAAAATACGAAATGGTTACATATTGATCAAATATTCAACGGATACATGATTAATAATAAAAACTCGAACTTCTGAAAACAAATTGAATTACCGATGATTACATCGAATATAGCGGAATACATTATTTTTATAAAATTTATAATGATTACATGACAAATAACTTCTTATTAAATGTTGAATGATTACAGGAATTTTTGAGAAAAAATTACCGTCACTTATTTTTTAGAAAATTATAACAAAATATTGAACTTTTCTGAAAAATAACGTACACGTTACCCGGTGGTAGATAAATTTTTGACTTGTTGTCTTGCGAAATGATCGTAAACTACGTTATACTTGTAAGCTAAATAATCGGGTTTCAAATATAAAAAGTCATAAAAGATGGTCTTCATTTCACTTTCGGAAAGATGAATATTTAACTCTTCGACGAGACGAGCCCCGACCTTACCTATTTCATCGCTGGTAAAAGAAATGCTGGCACCCTCAATCGTGGAAACGTCCATCGCAAAAATTTGTGCATCATGTGGGTATTGTATTACCATATGAATTTTCTCTATCATCTCTGCAATTATGATATCCAAACACTTGGAAATTTTATTTAAAGTTGTAAACTTCTCATCGATACATTTGGAAATTTTTCTTAATTTTTCGAAGGTGGCAAACTTGTACACAACACTGGGCACGTATTTTTTCTTTTTTGAACTTGATGAATCGTCAACTTCATCATACACCTCTACGATTTCGATAACTCTGTCGCCATGAGCCGTTGTGAGCGTGATATCGTGTTGAGCCATTCTCAACCGCGAACCCAAGATTCGTTGCTCATAAGATGTATAAAAAACCATTATTTCGGCAAACCTCGATTTGAAGACTTCCCAGCCATTATGAGTCAATGCAATTCCTTGTCTGTCATGGCCTAGTAAACGTAGTTTTGGTACGAATTGTTCGGCGCCGTTGTCAAATTCCAGACCAATGCTGGCTTTTTTGGTCTGTGACGCGTTAAGCGAATAAATACTTGCTAGCACGGTATCCATCTCGGATGATTTCCCGGTTAACTCTGAGCAAAAATTTATAATCGTTTCCTTCTACGAGCGTTTTTTGGTGGGGGTACATACTTATGGTGGGGATAACGGAAATCTTGCAAGCGAATACATTGTTGGCATGGGTGCATTCTATAAAATTTACACCCACCACTACTACCCCCGCCAATATAAAAAAGTTTTGATTTCCTCACTCTCCTGCATATTTTTTTCACGTAAGCAGAAGAAATACGATCGTTACGACGTGTGTCAGAGGAAAAAATGCTTTGAAATTGAGTCATGGTCCCAATCATGGACAAAAAATGTAAAAACATGATACAATAATGCCCACAATTAGCTGAGTCCGTAGATTGTAATTGTATTGTGTTCCATTGCAAGCGGCGACAATTTTTCCTGATGACTCTCAAATGATGAGACACAAACGGCGGAATGCCGTAACTGTCAAAATACCAAGCATTGCTATTGCGATCAACGTAAATAGATACCCAATGTGAACCTACTTGTGTGTGTGGGTCAGTATTGAAAACAAAAGCACAAGGTTTGGACCATTTCTCGATTATTTTATCAGCCGGAAACACACCCACTGTATGACGCGGTATCAGCAACAACGCTTTCAAAATCTCCAAGCTGTTCATCTATGAATTTTTCAAGGTTTCTTTGTCTCAACCAATTTTTTAAACACACAGCGTTGTTGAGTGCACACGTGTGGGCCACGGAACCCTCGGTTTTTGCCGCATGTATAATACAACGCGTTTCAATGTATGGTAAATCTTTGAATGCCGGATACTTAACATCATTAGCTTCCTCTTCTTCTTCGATGTTAATAATTTCGTTAAAAATGAACTTTTCCAAAATTTTCTTCTTTTCGTTACCGCGGACGTAAACTTTATCAAATGTTTTTGAGATTTTTCGTAAAATATTTATTAGCGCGGGTTTGGTCACGTACCCGTCTTCCCACTCCAACCCGTGTTTATGTCGCGACAACCATTTATTTGTATTACGCGCACTTACGGGTAGTTTTTTTTCTGTGTAAGGTGGTGCCACTATCCAATGACCAATATACTCATCGGTCAATGATAACACCGCGACCTCTTTTGGTATATGAACGTTTTCCGCATTCACACAACACTGAATATCAACCACGAGATCCATGCTGCACTCTAATACTAATTGTTCTAATGGGAATCGCTCAAATTTAACCAGATTTCCCCCACCACGCACACACACACATCTTTTAAGAAGATGTGTCTATTGTCACGTGACGGGATTGATCAATTTCCATTACGTTGTCGTATTCGGCATAAATGATGCAATCGAGTGTATTAACAAGTGTTTCCGCAAATCTGATCTCTATTCTAACAGCGCCATGCCTTACGAGATTGAAATGTGTATCGGTATTCGCCGATAAATCAGGAGTCAAATCAAAAGCATACAAACAGTAACCATTTGGGTAGTCAGTTCTGCTGATGGAATTTCCTTGGTTCAAAAAATGGATACCCGTGCCGGAAAATAAGGTTTGGTAACATTCTACGTATTTACCCGCAGTATAATTTGGCTGGAGCGCTTTAGATGGTACTTGTACGCCATCGACATACAGAACCAAATAATTCAAATTGTAATGATGAAAATTGAAGGGGTTGAGAGATCGGTTACCGTTGTAGGCAAGATTTGACACAAAACCTAAAATAATTCTTTTAGGTAACTGTCCCAAAATGACGTTATCGATAGATTCCGCCTGGATTCCCGAATGTAAAACAACGTTTCTCACTTCTACTCTGGTGATAGGATATTTTGCCGTTGTTTTAGCCAAAGCATTTGCATGAGCTATTAAAATACCGGGGCTTATTTTCACACGTCGAACTATAAGAGTTGCATCAGTAATTTTCAAACCGCAAACACCCGTTAGATCCATAATAGAAAAACTTTCGCGAGATCTAACTAATTTCACACGTAATTCAACACCGTTTAATAATAATTTTTCCTGATTGAAAATATCGGAATGTATATGGCCGATTAAATCGACTTTACCGCTTTCACACAACGCTCTACGTTTCACCAAACCGTTGTTATTCTTAAAACCATCCATATGACCAGGCGTGTCTTTGACAAATAGAACGGTACCCAAATGCGTCGTTTTTGCAGCGTCGTCATAATTCAAGAGGGTTTCGATATAAGCTCTATACGCGTGATTATTATGTGGCGACGAAACTTTTGTTTGATTGAGATAAATGTCGACTTGACTGAAAAGAGAATCTAGCGTGTTATTTATTGGTCCCACTGTAGCTGCGTGATCCTTTTTATCAGCGGGTACTTCCGTGAGCGTGACAATTGAGACATCAACTTTCAGCATGGAGTGTGCAAGATCTATGTAATCATCGCTGTTGCCCGGCACGGTGAATTCGATCGGCGAATCTGTTGTAATTGGTGTTAAAGGCTTGTACTCGATCCATCGTGAATTTTCAATTGTTGTTTGCGTGGGGGGTATGACAAAAAGATCCAACTCCGATTTGATGCATTCGCAGGAATGAGCATGTAAAAAAGCCATGACTTA
>WUQG02005233.1:0-33099 GCA_011317285.2 Androctonus mauritanicus | reverse complement strand
TGTACAGATAGCATTTATCTATTTTGTTTTATTTTGTATTTAAACCATGTTTTGCATATCAGCTGAGCTTTATTTTGTGCTTGTCTGTGTTATGTATCCTTATATTGTATTTACTTGATTAATTGTTTGTTATTTAACCTTTGTAGCTAACCGAAAATTATTAACATCACAGTTTACCACTACCCCGTTACTAAGGTAGCATTTGTTGTTCTTAGAATCATATCTTCTATTCTATTTATTTGAAAAGCTTGTAATGTCTTGTTTTAATAATTTTTTATGTACCTGTGCCTGAGGATGATGCAATTGCATTGAAAGCGTTTGCACTAATAAAATATTTTCGTTTTAAGAACTTTGCACATGCTTTTTAGTGCTTAATCCAAAGTAGTTACTTATTACGAGTAATAACATAGCAGTTTGAGAACTCTTCACCATGTTTACAAGACTCATATGACTTCTTTCAATGAACTGAAAACCAGAATTGCTGCTGCAATAGAAATAGTTATATGCAAATGCTGGAGAGCACTTTGAGGGAAATTGATTTCTACTTGAAAGTCTCATGTTCCACAAAAGGCACACATATTGAAGTTGTACATTCTGAAGTATTGATTCAATGGGTAATAAACTTTTTGAGATATGTCTTCATATTTTATGAACAATTTTATTTTATTGTTTCTGATTTGAAAATTAGAGGCAAGGAAATCCCAACATAAATTTAGAACCACTCTGTATTGCGTTATTTATTCAATCAAATTATTTGTTTATATTCTAATGAAGTCTAAATGAAATTCTAAATAAAATATTTGAGAGGGATAGTTTCTCAGGTCCCTAGAATAATTTTTTTTTTTGAAAGGAATCATGTCTTCTTGTTAAACAATCATTTTTAGTCTATTTTCTAAAGGCTTATTATTTTTAATTTTCCAAATAGTGTTATTGTTAAACATAAAAGATTAAACTGGTCAGAAATGAATGCTGCAGTGACATGCAATCTTTACAATGGTTAAGATTATCAGAATAGTTGGATGTTTAATCAATTATTTTTAAAACTAATTTTATAATATTTCTTCATTAAATAGAATAAGAATAAATTTTTGATAATCTATAAAACTAATAAATCTAAAAGTTGTATATCATTTTTTAATGTTTCTGTTATATGGAGAGGAATAGGAATTTTATAATTGTCAAACAAATTCATAAAGAATTCCTCAGAAAGAAAAATTATGATCAATTTATTGGCAATTCTAATGATTGAGGATTTTTTCAAATTGAATTTAAATAAATTATCATAACTATGTTTCCTGGTAAAATTAATATTTTGTCTTATTAATCTGCAATAATTATTAAATAGCATTTATTATTTCATTTATTATAACATAATAAATTTTCGAATAAAGATGAGAATTTTTTAAATTTGATAAAAACCTACATTATATTAAAACTTCAAATATAAAATAACATTAGAAAATGAATGATATTGATAAAGGATTTATAGGGAAAATGCTTTAAATTCCTAAGACAGAATGGAAAATTAACAACACTGAACAAAGACAATGATAGAAAAGGTTGATGAAACAAAACAAGAGGGGGTGAAAAGGCTTTATTTCATATTTTCTTTCAACTTCTCTGACAAAGATGCATTTTAGCTGAGTCAGCCCAGTTCACTCCATTTGTTGAGAAATTGAGCTTGGAAGAGTTTGAATTTAGAGTCTGTCTGTTTTTGAAAGTCAACATTTATTTTTTAGATTTTTGTTATTTTGATATGAACTTTTTTGGTGAAGTTCATTAAATTGGAAAAAATTTTTATATGAGGAGATAATGTTTCAAACATGATGGGAAAAACTTCATTGTTCAGTTATATCTGTATGTTTTGGACATGATGGAAAAATCTTTATTGTGAAATGAAGATTGATGGGAATAATAATGATAAGATTTTTCACATCATTATTCCCATGAAGATACAACTGAACAATCACTGAGGCAGGCTATGTGGATAGCCAAAAATGTTTTTGAATAAATGAATTATCTTACTTATTTGGCTTATTGTTTACTTTTATTTTTATAGGTACTTGCTTGGTAAGGTAAGGTTGGAGGAAATAAGTAGGGAAGTTGCATAAAGATTCATGAAAGATAAAAAAAAAAGAAAATAGAGCGTCTATTAATATGTAGAGGTTTAAGTAAAAAATATTATCGATTTGCAGTTTGAAGATACATAAATTTACAAACATATTTAAAAAGTTGCATCAGTACTTAAAATATGATGAAACAATTATTGACATAACAAATACAGAGATTTGATGTAGAGAGAGTGAAAGAAATTGGAGGATTTTATGCTATAAATTCTATATAATAATTATAGAATCAATTTGTTAAAAAGCTAAATAATATTGCTTATATGTTGTGTTATAAAATTAGGAATAGTTACTCTCCATAATAAAGAATAGGGCATTAGTGAAAGTTCTGACAAAGATATGATTCTTTGATAAAGATACAGAATTATTGTGATGAGCAGTTTTTGTAAGCATGTTGTCTTCAAGAGTAATCATAAAGGAATTAGAAGACAGTAAAATTTTATAAAATAATTTGATAAAGTTCTTTCAAGACTGAAAGCAGGATGAATATTTTGTTTACTAAATAGTAAAGGAGAGAAAGAGAGAATCATTTTTTAATTTTGTTGTGAAAAAGGATATGTAGTATTTCAATAAAGAAGAGAGGAAATAATGTGGAATGGAATTTAGGAGGGAACCTGCTAATACTATTCTCTTTTTTCCAACATTCAGAACAAACTGAAAAACACTTATTTGGTATCTCAACAGCAGTCAAGTGGTTATTTATAAAATAACTGCTATATTGAGAAACATAACGAGCACTACTAGCAAGTATCTTAGTATGTTTATTTGCATATAACGTTTTCAGACGCTTCCACTCATCCCTCTTCAAGGGTTAATTAGGATGTATGCATTTGGAGCATATATAGAGCTTTGCTACTATATACGCTCCAAGTGCATACATATAACTGAAAAACTGTTTTTCAGTTATATGTATGCATTTGGAACATATATAGTAGCAAAGCTGTAGATGTACTGAAGAGGGACAAGTGGAAGTGTCCAAAAATGTTATACACAAATAAACATGCTAAGATACTTGCTAGTAGTGCTCGCTATGTTTATCAATTGTTGAATTAAGAGCAAGTGTTTTATATATATATATAATTGCTATATATTAAATAATATCAATTTGCAAACAAAAAATATAACTATGACTTAAAGTAATAATAATAAATAACTTAATCATAATTATAAATAAAAATAATCTAATTTATTATCATGTGAATATAAATTAATAATGGCACTCATCCCTCAATTTGGCATTCGTTCTATAAAATTACTGTGTAAAGCAAAACAATTTGAATTAAGATAAGCAATTGCATTCTTACTCAGGTTTATAAGTATGAAATATTCTGAAAAATGCTCATATATTAAGAACTAACTTATCATTAAATTATATAGAAAAAATTATAATGTATTCCTTAATATAATGTAAAAACTGGAAATTTATTTGCAACAAGAAATTAATGCAAATTTGTAATTTTAATTTTGATCATTGATTACAAAAACACAAAAAACAAGCTTCAAAGCCGAACCAAAAACTTTTTATTTAAAGTACTTTCAGGTTAAATAAAAAGTTTTCGGTTTGGCTTTGAAGCTTGTTTTTTGTGTTTTTATTTTGTTTCTCGAATCTGGTCTCTGTTTACTATGGATTATTGATTACTTAAAGAAATGAATCTGGAACATTTAAAAATCTTTTAGATATCACAAATAAGATAAAACATTGATAATTAAATATCACTTAAGGTTGAGGACGAATTTCAGTTAATCTGCAACATGGATAATCCAACTCCAGACAATCAGGAGTATACTATATTTATTTAATTGATATTAATTAGCAGGGATAGATTAATGAGAGTAAATGATTGATATTGATAAATAAAATGTTATTTTCTAGAGATATCGATAATAATAACAATATGTTTTTAATATTTAAATTAATTTTTATTGTCCTTATTTAGAAATCTGTTTATACATTTGTTTTTTGCTTTGACTGTAAGTTGAATGTAACTGAGGGGGCAAAAAACAATTTTATATATATTTTTGTAACATTAAATTGCTATTTTCCTGTTTAAAGAATATGTTTAATAAACAAGAGAATCTTGTAAATTATAATACAATTGTCTCAAAACCACAGGTATTTGCAGAAAATTTCTGTATTGTCTGATTGCAAGATAATATAGAGAGGTTTTATATATTAAAATTCCATCATCATCAGGGATTAATTAGGCAGAATTAGGTTCAGTTTGTAGGATTACAACTAAGCAACTCTCTTTCACGCTCATAGTAGCTGCAGGAATAGGGATTCATAACATATTGTTAACAGGAGACTTCATGTTAACATAATGATAAATCGGTATTTATTCTTATGTTAACATGCAAAGTATAAAATATAACAGTATAAAAATTTGGACATGAGTTCATGTTAACAATATGTAAAGTCTTTTCACATAAAGACAAATCAGTCTTGGAGCTTCCAATATTATCTGGAAGTCTAGACCAGTAGGCACATATTCTTTTTTACAGATGAGTTGCAATTCAGAACAAATACTAACAAGTAAATCCTAATGTGTTCTTATCTACAAAGAACCAGGACCTGCCATATTACCTATAATATCAGAAAAAAAGGCACTTTGGTGGCAGTATGTGATAGTCAGAGAAATATAAAATATAACTATTTCACTTTCAATTGATAAATAATATACAGTTACAAGCTCTTAGTTAAAGTGAAAAAACAATCATTTATAGCAGAGTACTTTCAGTTTTATTAAACTATCCTCAGTGCTAATATTACATCTTTTCACAAAACAAGCTGTTTTGTGAAAATATGTAATTAGCACTGAGGATGGTTTAATAAAACTGAAAGTACTCTGCTATAAATGATTGTTTTTTCACTTTGACTGAGAGCTTGTAACTATATATTATTTAGTCGGAGAAAGTGATATAATAATATTTGTCATAATATATCGTATTAAAGTTACATATTCTGTACATTGAACACAGAATATGGATACAGAGAACTGCATATCTGTCAGGAAGGCTCTATGACTCTTCAAAGAGGCAGAGACAAGATCCTGGACTATTACATAAAGTCTTTTGGAAGAGATATTGATATGGAATTCAGCCATATAGATGATAATTCCTGACTTCATTTAACTCATTTGATTGACAATTTCCTTAATATTTGTCAATGAAGTGATCAAGCAATATCTTAGAACCTTAAGCAAATTGATGTGTTTTCTTGCCTTAGGAAGGTGAAATGGAGTATATTATAACCCCCTGTCAAAATCCTCCAGGAAATCATAATAGCTATTATGATTAATATTAATATTATGATAATAGCTATTATGGAGAAATAAATTTTGTCATTACAAGATCTCCTTAATAGCCCATCAATAGATGAGATTATATTGAATGTTATATTACTAACATAATATATCATATTAAAGTTACATATTCTGTACATTGAACACTTCAATATTGCTTTTCCTACTCTCATTTTAATAATTTATGCAAACCACATGTTGTCCACTTGTATTTAATAAGTTATTTTACAATAATTTTCAATATTAAATTTATATCTAGTTTAGTTTATCAAATTGTATCATTGTATAATGTATTACATTTATTTTTTGTATTTTATTATATACAGTTTGATATGCTACAATGAACACAGATGCTAGAGTAAATGCAGAGGAATACTTTTTGCTTATGTGGTACATACATGCCCATGACATGTTAGGACTTTTCCATTTTGATTAGAATATCAATCATTATCTTTGTTATTGGTTTTGTAAGGTTCAGTTATCAGTTTAATTTAGTTATCTGCTTATTTGCATCTTTAGCAGTAAAAATATTTTTTTAATTACTTTTATATATAATTTTAATTGTGAGCTGGCTAAATAGGAGAAAGCTAATTAACTTAAGATATTAAGAAAGAAATAATTTTCAAGAAAGAAAGTGGAAAAAATGTGGAACTAAAGTTCTGAATATGATATGACTAAATCAACAATCAGTAGAATTTTAAAAAACAATGAAGAAATAAAGCACAGTTTGCAAAGAGAATCACTAGATTAAGCAGTTCATGCTATAATATTATGGAACAGATAGAGGCCTTCTATTAGTATAGATTAATGAAAAATAAATAGTAGGTTATGGTGTCAATGAGACAATTATGTACAGTGTATAAAAGTTAAATAAATTAAATCTGTTGTCTATTAATCCAAATTTACAAACGGATTAAGAATCTTCTATTCTATTACTGCATTTTATTGCTATAATTGATTTTATATATAAATTCTTACTAATGAAATTGAAATATTTAACCAAAAATATTGTTATTAAAGTTATAATGAATTTATTTGCTTAGAGCAGTGGGGTATATCACACTTCCACTCAAAAAGTAAGTCTGTAAATTTAAAATATTTGGAAAAATTTAAATCAGCCAAGAATAGATTATATGATGCATATCTGTACAGTATAAAAGAAAAATTTATAACATTAATAACCAAATTATTTTTATTTTGAAAGACAGACTATATTCTTTACTAATAACATGATTGATAATTACTAATTACCAATAGATATTTCATTGCTAAACCCTCTAAAATAGTTGGTCAGTTGGTCATTAAAATTGGATAATTGGTCATTAAAATTCTTTGGGCAATAGCATACAAGATCTAAAATACCAAAATTCTAATTTTGGTTTTAAATCTTGTGTGAACTGTGAATTTTAATGGGAATTTTGGTAAATTCCATTTCATTTTGGCAATTTCCATTGGCTGGAATTTCACAAAATTCCAGCCAATAGAAATTCAGTAAAATTACCATTGGTAACTATGTTAAAATGTTATTTTCAATTTCCAAAAAATAGTAATATATCTGAGTTTGTCCTAGTTTAATTATTGTTTGAATTTACGAGAACATTAGGCCAAACAATAAAGAAGAATGATTACTGAAAAATGTCTTGATTTTAATTGAAGGATATAGTCACAAAAAGTATTCATAACTTCTACTGTACTAAAGCATAACAAAAATAAAGCCCATTTAGTAGAAAAAATGAGAATTAAATGGAGCCATTTTTGATGTGTTTGAGGATCATCTTTAGCTGTTAGGTTCAAAAATGCTTTTTGAATGAAGATGCATGAAAATGCTCCTTGAACAGATTGAACTTATTTTCATTTAATTCCTATTTTTTCTGCTAAACGTGCTACATTTTTGTTATTTTTATACTGTTACTAATGAATATTAAATAACATTCAGAAGAAGAAAGTTTTGCTTGATTGTTATTGTTTATATATTTTAATATATGGCTTTTGATTAGAATATACCGGTATATATTTCAGACTGAGTTTAACATATAACTATTTTCGAATGGAAATCGGGTCAACAAATATATGATGACATAAACTTATTTGTATAATAATAATATGCACTTTTGTATCATTTCATGTATTTGCATACTGGTAATAATGAATTATCTTATTTTATTAATAATTAGTTCCTGTAGTATTTAAATTATATTATAAAATAAGATATTCAGAATTATGCTATTTTTCTAATTTGGAAAGTAAAATTCTAAATAAATATTTTAAAGAATATGCAGTAAATAAATGTTACTGCAATTTATAATCATTGTTTTTAATTTTGTATAAAATAATAAAGTCAAATTATTTTTGGTAATTTTTCATCACTAAAGACACGTCAATTTTATTCTTAATGATCTAACGATATATTTTTCAAATTTATAGAATCAATTTCAACATACTGGTATATTTTTTGTGAAAATATTTTAATTTGCTGAAATAATTGAATTTTATGTATTATGTTTTGCACAAAATTAAAATTTTTAAGAATTAAATTATATATATTTAATCATTCTTTTTTATTTGGAAGATGGACAGTAAACCCAACACAGGAAGTGAACAACTTCTGCATAATTTCTTCAGCAATTTATTAAAAAAGCCATCAGGATCATCTAGCTATCTAGTTTCAGGTATTTTTAGAGGATAGTTTTTAATTTAATACAGATTTTAAAACAAATCCAGTTTCAATGAATATATTTCTGCAGATAAATCTCCTATAAGTAATACCACCACCTTAGAATCGTCAATAAAAAGAAATGATGCCGCTGCTTCAAGCTCTGAGAAATACTCCACTTAATCTGAATGAGCATTGTTTCATTATCTATATACATGTTAACTTATTCAACATTCTTATTTTTTATTTTCCTTGTTATTGTTTTATTGTTTTGTTATAATAATTATTATGTGAACAAAGTATTTTTGAGTGAATTTTCATAGTCTATTTTATTATGATGAAGACTTGTGCAATATTTCTTGAAAACTTAAAATTACCTAAAATGCATACAATGATTTTTGGTAATATAGCATGCCAAAGATAAATAAAGTAATCTTAACCAAAAATTTATGTACAAATTTTAAACTGTTTAAAAATTTATTATTGTTATATCAGTCTTTAACATAAAATAATCTTTGATATCAGACATTTAATTATTTTAAAAATATATTAAACAAATTCTTTTATTAAGTTTTAAATATATTTAGTGTAAGGGAAATTTTTGTTGATTTTAAGTCGATATAATTATTAAAATATAGTATCACTTTTTGAAATTATATCCTGTTTTGAGTTTTGGTTGAGTCATATAATTATTTTATGATTTATTGACAATAAAGATTTTGATGCTAATAATTGTATCTGTATTATTATTATTATTATTATAGATACTTAACTTATAACATACAGAAGGCCTACATTTATATATATTTATATAAATGAAAATATTATATTGTGTAATATTTTCATTTAAATTACTTTATACTCCTTAATTAACAAAAAAATCCATTAAATATTTGATCTATTATTTCATTAATTATTTACAATCTTTAATCACATAAATACAGGGTGGTGTCTCAAAAGGTCATTGCCAAACATAACATGCTGGTCTGTCATATTATGACAAACAAGATTTACATAGCAACTTGTGTCCGAAAATGTGAATGGCAACTGCTAGAGGCCGATGTTCGCAGGCCTATGGGAGAGTGGTAAGCATGATCATTTCAGGTGAGGACATTGCAGGAGAAGACTAAATTAGTAAACTGATTCATCCTTCTCCTGCAACATTGTCATCTAAAATGATCATGCTTCCCACTCTCCCATAGCCTGCGAACATCAGCCTCTAGCAGTCGCCATTCACATTTTCAGACACAAGTTCTTATATAAATCTTGTTTGTCATGTTATGACAGACCAGCATGTTATGTTTGGCAACGACCTTTTAAGACACCCTGTATAAATGATTGCAAATTATCTAATTGATAAATATTATTAAATTATCAAAAATTTGTCCATAATGACAATCATTATTGGTGTTAATGCATATTTTTTTTAGTGTATTAATCCAAGATTATTGTTGAAAATATTTGAAAATAATAATAGTCCACCAAGACTGTACAAAACATATACAAAAATAAAAAAACAAAGCCTTTTAGCAATCAAAAAACTTTATTCAGAAATGTTTTCGACTCACTTGAGCCCACCTTCCTCAGCTACTATTACAAAACTCGTTTCTGAATAGTTTTTAACTGCTAAAGGGCTTTGTTTTTTACTTTTGTATTTGAAAATATATTTAAGTTTATCCTTTAAACGATAATAAATAATAATAACATCATATATAAAAAATAAAGTCAATATTAATAGAATATATAAAATATAATGCACATCCTTTTTTCATAATACCTAAATACGAAATCAGTTAAATATGGAAAATAAATTAAATCATAATTCATTCATAATTACAAATTGTTATATTAAATTTTTTACTTCATATATTTATCAAATGGAAGAGTTTGTGGATATATTTTATTACATACCAAAATATATTAATATAAAATGTTAATTATGATGATTGATTAAGCTATTTAGTAATTTTTCTACGAAATATTTGAAAAATTATATTCATTTGTAATATCCCCTTCAATACTTTAGAATGCATTTGCATTTAAACATTCAGTACACATGCTGGTTCTTAAATAACTTTAATGATTTTTGCCTTGCTAATTGAGTACTTTATATTAGCTTCAATAATTAATATTAAAATTATTAAAACATTAATAAAGAATTGTTGATTTGTTATCTAATACATGTAATTGCAAATTTATAACAAAATATGTATTTAAAATACTGTTTTATATGTAATTTAGCCCTCAGATCTTGTTCATTCTCAGAGAGGAATTGGTGCCATTGATAGATAATAAATAGAGTATTTTTTATTTTTTTTTCATTCATATGCATGCATATTCAGCAACCTCCTTCACATATGCATCCATGCACACATTAAGTAGTTAAGAGAGTTTATACATCCTTTCCTCATCCCTTCTTCAGTATAAACCATTCTGACAAACTAATCACTACTGAACAACTACACAGAGGATTAATCACGGTAATCCAAACGTATAAGCCAAACAGCACTAACTCCTCTGGTGATTAATTCTTGAAATTAACTGTGAATTAATAATTAATATTTAATTATTAATTCACAGTGCTGTTTGGCTTATACATTTAGATTCTGACAAATTTCATTCACTTTCATATTTGCTTATTGTCAGCCTATAACATATCCATACCTTAAATTGTTATTTATTTACATTATATTTCCTCAGTACTTTCTATAACTGACTTCTGTTTATATGGTCAGATGTGTTTTCTAGATCTACAAACAAATGAATACAATGAATATCTTTCTCATGTAGAATTATTGTCAAATCACATGCTTTGAGAAAATCTGATATCTGATATACATATCTTCTTCCATTCCTGCATCCCACCATTCTCATAATTCATCCTCTTCACTCACTCAATCAAAATCTTAATAGATATCCTTCTGGTCATATTCCACAGATTTAAATATAATTCTTGCATTCACATTTCTCATCCTTTCCCTTATGGACAATGATATTCACAGCCTTAATCTTATCACTCAGAATTACACCATTCATCTAGCATAGCTTATAGAAATCAAATCCAGTCCATGACAGGCTTCCCTTTCCCAACATACTTTAGCATCTTACCCATCTTCACTCCAGGGCTCTTACCATACTTCAGCATATCAATTATACTCGCATTCTTTTCTATACTGATTTGCTCTTCAGGTTCACATTCATCCATTATATTCATTCTGGTCTCATCACTTTTATTCTAAACACACACTAACAGGGCTTAAAGAGTTCATAGAAATATTCTTGCCATTCATTAATCATCTAAGTTCATGTTATATTATTCTGCCATCCTTACTTTTCATACGACAAGCATTCCCACTTTGTTTCAGTCATTATTCCTTTGATATACTTCTAAAGCATTCTTCCATTCTTTAAAATCTCTCTGCAACTTCTTATGCTCTTTCTTATACCTTATGAGTTAAGAGGTAGAAAAAGAGAGCATAAGAGTCTATACTTACATTTCCAGATATGCTTTCTTCTTCTCCTCCAAAGTATATGTGTACAATGATATGATTGAATGAAATATTATCATTCTACCACATTGTTTCTTTCTACCCACTATTTTACTGACTATTTCTCTTGCAACATTCACCATACACTCCTTAATATAATTTCATACATCCTCCATATTCTATATATACTCAGCCATTTCACACCTCATTTCACTTGGTGATCCTCAACTTTCACTTGTATTCATACTTTTTTATTCTCTTCACATTTATTCATCCATTCAGCATATTCATCATTGAAAGACATCTGTATCTGTCTTTGCACTTTCATGACGCAGTCTACAGTCTGTCATATGCTATCAAGTCAATTATATTGTCAGCATAGACTCCAGCAGTTCTTGTTGTCATTCACTTGAATATCACCATAGTTAGTTTCCAACTGATCCTTCCATACCAACCTTACTATTCAAATCATTTATTACAGTTGCTCGTAATTACGTCATTTATGTCACACTAGCCATTGTTTTTTTGCACCTCACTTATAACATTTATGACAACAAAAGCATTTTTTTCAATCGTAGCTCTATCCTTATCCACATTATTCTGTCAACCACTTATTTGTACTCCTCTTATTCACTAACATACCTATATCTCAGTAAATCAAAACCTACCCAAAACTGTATTCCCACAATGTTTCTTTATGTGTTCAAAGACTTTTGAGATATCTGACTCACACACGTTATATCCAATCTATATTTGCACATTTCATTTACAAGCTACTATTCATTCCTTTTAACTTATCTATTCATATCTACATTCCACACATATGCACATACACACACATACGTGTGGTGTTAAATTGCACAAATAAATCTTTTCTGCATTGGCTGTTTGGAAACACTTTGGCTTTTTATTCAGAGGACTCACATTTGATTATATAGTCCCTTCCCTCCTGAAAAAATTTATTTGGAATTTAGGCTTGGCCCTTTGATTTCTGCCAAGGTAGTCCTTGACTTACAGTCATATATACTTAAGGTGATAATGTTCTCAATAAATTCTATAATTGGTCAATATAAATGACAAAGGGTTTGAGCCCCTAATAGTCTGATATACAAAATGTATCCTCTTTTTTTTTGTCTGATTTTTATATACATTAAGTTTATTACAATAAAGTTGAAGTGTAGTAATAAATATTGGTAGTGGCAATTCATAAATTTCAGCTATTTCAGACTTACGAGTGATCTGACTTACGATCATGTGGTACAAATCAAACTCAATTGTAAGTCAAGGGCTACATATATATTTGCCTTTCAGATTTTCATTTCTACATTATTTGTTCATTATATAGTTTGTTTGTGCTTTTTCTTTGAACTTCAAAAATTTAGATAAAAAAGGGTGCCATTTTATCTGGCAATTATGGCAAAATTGGATTATCAATAACTAGTGGGAGCTCCTAGACACAAAAAATATTGAGGCAAGTTAAAAAAAAGTTATTTAGATGAATATAATAATTATGAATCACTGAATTGATAAAAAATATAAATTATTGAATATTTCACAATCTTTTGAGACATGCATACTCCTGCACAAAATTAAGCAGTTAACAATACACTTGACACAGGCCCAGTGGAGCTGGTCCCAATGTTTTGTAAACTTGTGCATATTCTCTCAATGTATGAATGAGTGATAACTAGCAGCAATAGTGTATTCTCATATTTAATACTACAATATTTATCTGGGCATGGTCCCAAGTATAGTAGATTGCAATAATAAAAAATTATTTTTATTTTTATAACAATAATTTAGATTATAGAAAATAAATATTGTGTTAATCAAGATGCTTTTCTTCAGTGAATAATTTGGTTTTACGAAATTATTGGTGACCCCTAGCCATTCCGGCCTCTAATGGCCAGCCGCCTCTGCCAACACTCACTTATCAGATCAACAAAATGCAGAATCTACTTTACCATGGAAAAGCATGGGTCCGAAAGGGAGCTTATTGCTAGGTATTATTTCATAAAATGAATATTAAAAAATAGTATTATAGACAAAATACTTTTTCACTTAATATAGTACACTTATTGCTTTTCTGTTATGTGTATTTTTATTTGTAGAACATTAAATTATTTTAAGATAACTTTTATTAATGGTGACTATAATTTAACGTATTTCCAAACTATTATTTAATACAAACGCTTTTTCACAATTATAGTGCATTTTATTGCACAGTTTATAAAGAACTTGCAGTATAAAAAATTGTTATTAAAATATATTGATATATCATAGATAATTTTGAAAAATATGGATCCTTTTCTTAATTTTTGTTTATTTGGAGATTGAAATATAATTTCAATCTCGAAAAATTGTAAATTAAATTTTACATAAAAGCCAATAAATATTTGTTTTTATCAGTTAAGGGAGTGAGAGATAAATCATTCTGGTATTTCTGCGGTTTGGAATGCCAAGATTGAAACTTTTGTTTTTCAAGAAATTTATAGATGTTTAAAATTATAAAACTATTAATAATTAATTACATATATATCTCTAATTAAATAGTTCTTTAAAAACAAAAAATAAACAACTCCAGAACCAAGAAATGTAATAAAGACTTGTTTCAAATTAAAATAGTAATGTTTTCAGTTACTTTTAACTTTTATCTTCCTTAGCTCAAAAGCACTGAAGCATAAGAATTTTTAAAGAAGTAAAAATACTTGTATTTCCTTATCAGGAGCTGCCAATTATCTAATATAGTATTATTTATTTGCAAGACTTTTATTCCGAATGTTTAAAATTTTTAGCCAAAATCATTGATTAAAATAAAAGAATAAACTTTTTAGAACTAGTTACAGCAGTAATTATGTTAAACATGTTTGAATTTTAAAATTTAAACCACATTGGTACTAACAAGGATACAAATCCAAGACTCCACTCATTAGCACAGAATAGAAAATTTTTTAATTAAAAAAGAAAAAACAAACAATAGAAAAATATGTATTAATTATATGACCAATGTAAAGATCCCACCTTATTTATTCTCATTTTATGTTTCCTTTTATGGAGAAAATGATATATTTGGTTGTTGCCCTTGGTATAAACCTATTCATTGGGTATTTTATTTTTTGTGAGTAGTTCTCTTTCTCTCTACTGCATCATTAGCATAACTGTCATTGAAACCAAAAATATAAATAATCACAGATTGGCCAATACAGGTAGAAAAGAGTTGAAAAACTTTGAGCTCTCAACAAATTTAACAATACTTATTTTAAGTTTGTTTATGTTAACCATTGTGAATAAGGGCTTGAATCTGTTTAAACGGCGCTTTGAAGGTTTTTCAACATTTTCTATTGAAAAAGCTCCAAAGCGCCGTTGCTCCAAGAAGAAAATTCTGCGACGTTATTTCCCTTAACGTTTTTTTTTTTTTCTTAAAAAGAAAAAATCCCCTAAAAAGAAAATTTGTCGAAAAAGAAAATCTCTGCCGACTTTATTTTGACATTGCTCGAAATTCTGTTGAAGTGTATAAGAACAATGAAGATTTAATTTCGAACTATGTCAAATAACGTTAGCATTGCTCTTCGCACGTTTCAGTTTCCGTCACACTAGATTAATTATTAAAAAATCGTAAGTGGTTAGTGGAACCAGGTGACAAATTCCAAACCAGTCGGATTAATTACCGACAATTCCGAGAGAAAAATATTTAAAAGGCTGCAGTATCGTCGATTAGAGAACTCTGATAGCCATCAGACGACTTAACTAATTCGGTCCCATAAAAACTTGTATTCGGAAATGTATGGAAAATTTTAAACAACAATATCTCTGAGCGCACATTGTTTCCGGATATTAATCATTTTGAACGCAAAATATTGCCCATCTCCCAGTTTCTACTTTATCCATTAGCCAGATCTGTACATCAGCTGCTATGCATCCACCTGGAACTTAGAGTAAAACTGACTTAGATTCTGCCATTACTATGGAAAGACGCTGAACTAATTAGCCACCATCGGGAATCCAGACGGAGAATAAATTTTTGCTGGATTTCTTCGACCGACGACTCCGTTTACAGCTCAGGTGCAGCCATGTTTTATTATATTTTATTTTCTCGCAGCTTTCCTCATACAAACCGGTATCGGAACTTCCATCGAGAGACGATTTGTCCGTATCCTACAACCCACCCCAACCTCTGGCGCGCTTCTGGGATCCACCGGCACAGCCCGTAGACAGTTTTTCCTCATCAACGCCGTCTGTGCACCTACTGAGTAACTAAAGAAGTAGACCGCGGTTTAACTAGAAAATTTGCTATTAATTTTGTACGTTACTGACCGGCGAACGTTCACCTCCGTAGTAAATTTTGTAGACGATAATTTGCCCGTTTAATGCCTATATTTTTTTTGTTTTTTTTTTTTTGTGGTTAGTCGCATCCGCACGCGAGTGAGAGCTCCGCACGGGACGATTGGCACGCTGGTCGATGCATCCTCCGCTACCTCATCAGTCACCATCATTAGCGGGACGCACGTATGATGGTGGCGTCGTCGTCGTCGTCGTCATGGTGGTCGGCGGTGTGAGCGCCGGGAAAAAATAAAAAGGACCAGCTCTCGGCCGGCGTTGTCATCCCCATTACTTTGCCAATATCCCCGGGGGTGGCCCATCTCGCCTCTACGTCAGAAATGACGGACAGTTTTCCGCGAAGTAAAGAGGAGAAGGGGGGAGGTGCGGTTGCTGGTGCAGCGTTTGAAGTGACAGATTTGATGGGTGGCTGTGACGAATGACAGACAAGCGGATAGGCCGCGGCAGCTGCCGAAGACGCCCTCGGAGCGGGAGATGGACTGCGTGCACTAGCAAATCCATCACGTTCCCAGGGATTAGGAATAACTTCGGGTCGTAATGGTTCCCCCTAGATGACGTCTTTCATCCCTGACGAATATCAATGGCCTGGGAGTGGACACAGTTATTTTTCTTGCTCGATTGATGTTGCAGTCAGACAACCATCATTCTACCCACTGAAATATTGAGTGGTTGGTTCTGGGAAATTTCCAGAAGGCAACCGCGCCGGTTTTTAAAGATAACCACGCTTTAAAGGCGAAAAAGAAAAAATGCAACCGTCGCTTTCGTCTGTCTGCAACCCGTTACCTACCTTCGCCATCTTGCCTCCTATTCCTACTTTTTTTTCTTCTTTCCTCCTCCACTCGCTTTTAATTACAATTAAAGCATTTTTTTCCCCCCGGATTTCCCTCCGCTTTACCCTACAAGCAGGCCCGAATTACAAATTCTCTCACTTTATTTTACAAAGCCTGCTAGTTTCCTTTTTATCATCTCGCTGTGTGACTGGAGGTTAGTGGATCGTTGGCTCCCTCGTTACACTCGATACAGAAATTTTCTTTCGGCCGTCTAATGGTTTCTCCTTCATTTATACGTTTTCCTTTTAGGGAAATTTCCCCGTTCCAACTGTTTTAAGAATTCTTTTTTTTTATCCGGTAAAATTTATTCGCCCGACCGTCTTCAAGAACTTTTCTGCCAGTTAGCCTTTGAGGGAATTTTGCCTACGGAGCAGACCTACGTTAGCTGTGCGGAGATAGGTAAACTTCATCCTCTTAAGAGTGCGAGTAGTCGTGTGGAGTGCAATTAGGTCTTTCCCCTCGGTCGAGGGACGGAATTTTCCCCAAACCGGTGATTTTAAAGATAAGATATGTCTGGTAATGAAGTATGGAGAAGTGAAAGAATTCTCTAACAAATGACGATTCCATTACTGGTTTAATTAACCCAGCAGCTTTAGCTTGTAATACATTGGTGTTGTCAGTCCATTTATCTTTAGCCAGATACCAAGAGAAAGGGGAAAAAATTATATTTTTCCTCCCACCGACCAAACTTCTGTTTATTGTCCCGGTCTCCAAAAAATTTTGCTTATTTTGTAAATCTTGCTTTTAAAAATATTTTTAATTTTTTTTTTCTCTCTCTCTTTTTGAACAGAAAGAAATTAATGAAAGTAATGATATTTTTTCCTTCATTATGTGTCAAAATGTGGAAATAGAGAAGAAAAATTGTTTTTCCCCGTTTAATCTTCAGTATTTCCAGATAATTATTGTTGATGAATTATAATTAATAATTTTTTTTCCTTCTAATTTTTAGATGATAACTGCATTTTTGGGTTGTTTGTAGATTTTTTCCCGCAATTTGTGGATTTTTGATTATGGAAACAAATTTTCTCCGAGGTTTTCTTTCCCCTTTCCAACTTTTTTCGGTAGAAAGAAAGATAAAATATTCATCTTCCCCAAAACAGGTTAATTAATTTAAATGAGCCAGTTTCTTATTTAGTTTCTTTATCTGTTTTTTTTCTCGTATTAATAGTTTTTTCTAAATCTTAACCAGTAACTCGCAGGAAATTTTGAAGAAATTTTGTTAGAGAATTTTTTCCCAAAAATTTCTTAGTGTAGGGAGAAATTCGTATATTTGAATACGAAATCCGAAATTCTTAAAATGTATTTTAAAATACTTTTAATTTGTTGTTTGCGTTCGAAATTTTCTCTTAACAGCAACGATAGAATTTTTAAGAACGAATACTTAAAAATTCCCAACTGTTTTTAGTATTCCCCAGGTAAAATTCCCTTATAGCGAAATATAAAAGATTTATTATTAGTGTAAAATCCCTACATTTCCCCATTCATTCGATACAAAACTGGTTAACGAAAAAAAAAGAGAAATTGTTAAAATAAAATTTGACTTAAAAGAAAAAAGAAAAAAAAAATCTGTTAAAAATCGAGAAATTTCCCACGAAAACGCGTTATAAACAAACGATGAAGAATCGATAAATAAAAATGAGGGAATTTAATCTGTAGTTTTTTAAGGGGGAAAAGGGATAGAAGCTAATGGTATTTACGAACCAGAAGTTAATTTGCTTTCGTCAATTGAATAACTCGGCTAAACAACGGGATGGAAACGAAATGGCCGACGACTAATTAAGAACAACCGGAGGAAGAAAATCGAAGAGAGGATTAAATAACATAAGAAAAGATATTTAATTAATAGTTGATTTTCTCGTCCACAGATGGCGCTATGTAATAGCCTTACTTCTACTTTGGTGGGAAATTTGGTTGGGGATTATTCCCTTCACCATGTGCCGCTGATCTAATGGAATTTCCCCAATAAATCCTTCGTTAAAATGTCAAATATTTTATTATTAAATTTAATCATTTAATAAAATTTTAAATCTTCCCCACTTGTTTCGACTAGAAGAAAAAAAAAAGAAAATCGTAATTTTCTATATTCTAGTTATTAAGTAAAAAAAAAATTAAAAGCTATTATGAAGAAATTTAACCGTAGTAATATTAAGAAGCGTTTTAAACGAGTTTTTAAAAGTCGACTTTGCTTAGAGATTCCTATGTAAACGTTTTGTGTCTTACAACAACTTTTAGCATTAGTTTTAGCTATTTCGCACTTTTCTTTTTTTATAGAAATGACTAAAAAGCGCTAGAAAAATTTAAAATAAATAGAAAAATGTTTATTCAGATGAGATTTATGCTGCCATCTAGTAGAGAAAAATGACGTTAGGATGGAAAAGGATATTTCCACTTTACAAACATCTATTCCGATCATTTCCATCTCGAACATGTCGACAACGACATCAGAAGTTGCGGGGAAAAAAATCGCCTTGCCCGCCGTTTCCTGTTCTGACGTTGAAATGGTGACAAGTTGTGCGGTAACACCATCACTTCAATCGACTCCACTCTTTTCGGAATTCAACTCGTTTCCTGACTGTCAGTCACGTGACGCCAGGTTACCACGGAAACGGATCATTTGCGCTGGCCGATAGATATCGATACACTACCATCTAGCGGAGGAAACTGCAAGCCCCACCGCTAATTTTGGTATTTTTAAATTAAAAAATAATAAATGGGATACTATTAATTTAATTTGTTTATTTTTTTTTCACTCGACTATAATAAAAATGTTTCTGATGTTGGATTGAATAGCCGGCGGCCAATTCCAGTTTCCAATGACGATAGATGACAATAGTTTTGCCCGAGGATCCTTGGTTGATTTTTCCATTCCGAAGAAAGTTTTTCGATCGTTATTGGAAAAAACTTTTCTATTTTTAAAAGACATTTTCTGCTTGTAATTCAATTTTCGGCTATTTTAATATTCGAAATTTGTAACGTCATCCGGATATTGCGCTATAATCGGATGGTGGAATTGGCCACACATTCCACTATCCAGTCTATTTTCATCTCTACTTCTGCCCAAACCATATTAATAATTGGCTACTTATCATAAATTTTGACAAATTTACCGAATTACGTACAAAAATAATGAATGAGATGACGTGACGTTGCGTGATTAGCACCACCTTGATTTCAAAAAACATACGCTATGTACATTTTAACAACGTTTTTTTTAAAAAAAAGTTATGCTTTATTCTAATTAGATTTTATAAAATTTCATAAATTTGCATAATTAGAATTTTTAAATATTTATATCTTGTTAAAATATTACATGGCTAATTTTGAAACTTGTCTTATCTAATTGTGACATCAGAATTTTGTCAAATTTAGAATCGCTAGATATACTTGTTATTAAATAGACCGATTTGTTAAAAGATTATTTTGATATCGAGTTTTTAATTCGGGAACATTCGTGTCAGAAAAAAATTCCGAAGATCGATTATTAGATTACCAAAACAATCAACAGATTTGTTTCCGACCTGTTTTAGTTTTTACCGAAGAAATTTGAACGGAAAAAATGATACAATGGTGACGTCACAAGCTAATTACGATATTCGATGACGTCACCAGCGCCATCACGTGGTTGCTGGTCAAGGTAAAAGAGAAAAGCTAAACGGAACGGAACGAAAGAGTCGTCCCCCTCTTTTTGCTGTGGATATAAGCGGGGAAGGGTGGATGCGGGTAATTTGGCAAGAAGAAGAATCGGTGAGGAGCCAGCTGTCACAACAAAGTCGTGACACGCTCCGTGGAACTATTGACAGTTTGGAAAGTTGAACTATCCTTCAACGTGACAAGCCTCGGTGTATTTATCATTTAAAGAAGGAAAGAAAAAAGCGCTTAAGCCACTTTCTAACCATTCCTGTTTTAGCAGAGAGATTATTAAGAATATTAATTAAAATAATTGGCACGGATACAGGCTGTTGGCTGGAAGTCACGATCTGTCGTGAAATAAGTCACGATCCTGCGCTTTTTTCGAGGTATTCTTATGCCTACTATTTGTCTTATCTGTCCCGATTCCATCCAGTCAAATAATTCATCGGGTTCGTTCTACCACCTAATAAATCTCAAATCGAAATTCTTACTATTTAATGTTATTGCCTCCTTTCGTTAACATATTTATGTCGCTTCTTTCAAAAATATATTTTCTCTTCCTATACACCACAAACTGGAAGATCTGTATGCCATTACCGAACCGTGTCCGAATTTATTTATTTTCTCTAATGATTTTAAATATTTAATATCGAGTTAACCATGTCGATCAACGGTGGCCCAATTAATAATAATCTAGAATAAGATTAATTTATGCAAAATCCGCCGATTTTTTTTATGATGGAAGTATTTAATAAAAATATTTTTATTTTATTTTATAACAAAAACTATATTTTTTTTTTATTGTACAAACATCGATATTTTGGCTATTAAATTACCGAATTACGTCATTTAAAAATCGAAGATGGTACTTAACATGCTGTAAGTATTTATTAGGTGCTTTTCGGATTCTTACCATTAAAAATTTAATATTAATTAGGAATTGCAAATTAACTTTCTCCTTAGTTCGAATGAAAATTTAGACTTATAGTCCGTCCATAAGAATGATTTTGTGTGTTGTGTGGAACGTAAAATTAAGGAAAATTCAACAAGAAAGCATCCACCAACTTGGACAGATTGCACCGAATAATTTTATATTTTATGTTTGGGCTCGAATAACATTAATGAGAGAATTGCTCATCGGAGACTCGTAATAGCACAATGGGAATGTGGCATACACAGGAAATCGTCGGTCCGTTGCGCCGAGTCCGAAGATTACCTAGTAAAATATTAGCGTGTGCACAAATATCAACCGGAAAACTTACTTCACTCTGTTCACTGGCCACAGATCGGGGATAAAGTAGAAGAAAATCCGATTGGTTCCAAAATTTCCCCATTTTATTAGTTTGCAAAATTTTTCTAAGTTAATTTATACCTTATTTATTTGTTTAAATATTTATTATCGATAAATATGTTGTAGCCGACTGTCGACAAATCTATATCTTTATTTATATTCACTAGTTTTTGCACTTGAGACTAATTAAATTAAGAATGCGATCTTATATTAGAGAAGGAAATTTACGTTTCTAATCTTAATTTTTATTAAATGAATTGGAGAGGGGGAAAACAAATCCTTTCTCGTCTCCGTTTGCCAATTTTAAACGCGATTCAAATTCTTGACGCATTCGCACACTCAATCTTAATTTAATTTATGATATCTAGATACGTAAATTTATTTAATTTCGATCAAAAAATGCGTCTTTTTTTTCCTTTCTGTGTGACTTCTTTTTCTTTTCTCTTCTCCATTTTTGTTTGTTTTTTCCAAAATTCGCTTGGGTAAAAGCGGAAGTTACGGAGAATGACAACCGCAAATTGACAGATTTCTGTTTTGCAATTAGTAAAAAATTTTCAAAATACAATGAAGTCAAAGGAGATGTGTAGAAATTAACTTAAAAAGATATGAAAAGTTTTAATTGAAAAAATTATAATTATTTATTCGTTGACGTCTTTTACCGTTAGGGGGTCACGGCGACCGACATCATTTATTGCTATGGCAACTATACTTGATTATATTTTGTTTAATTTATTAAGCATTTAATGTGGTTAATTATAATTTATATTCCAAAAAATAATAAATTAAATACAACTCCAAACATTCTTTGAATTTTATATTAAAACCGGTGAAAACCTATAAACGAACCTAATACGATAAATAATGAATTTTATTGAATCGTAAGCGTGAATGATTATAAGATACGTTTTTGTCGCTTTTCTATCGTCGGTAATGGTTTTAAAAATTAAAAATTTGAATTTTAATGCATATCGTTCAGAAGTATCTTTCTTCAATTACAAAATAAATAGGATGGCGGCTAGAAGAAGTAATTTTTGGCTTTCTAACGAAAATTTAACGAATAAACATGTTAAACAACAACTTTTGATTATTTACGGCGGGCTTCTATCGAATACAGTCTATAAAATTATGGAATCGGTATTTTTCATTCATTTTCAAATGCTTAAATATCGAAGTTAAAGCGTGCGAGATCCATAAAAGTAATAAAATGATATTTCTTAAAAATAAAAATGTTTTCTTCCGTCTTGTAAGAATGAGAAATGTCAATATGAGCTCCATTAATATCACCTTGAGATAGAACACGAATTCTCTACAGGTGTATCTTGTTTGGCTACTTTTCTCTAAACATTATTTCTTATCTAGAAAATAATCGGGAAAACTCTGAATTAAAAAAATATAAATATATATAAAATAATAATTTTCGAATAAAGTTTTGCGCACAGAAATATTAAAATGTTTCAGATATAGTAAGAGATCTTAATATAAGCGATACGTTTTTTTTTTTTTATGTTAAGCGTTATACCTTTAACAATGGATATACTCAGTCTGTATATACATTATATAAAAGAAAATCGAGATTTAGGAAAAAGAAATAGCAAGGGTAACAGGTAAATTGAGTGAGCTGCACAGGTGTGTCTGTGTGAGGTCAATTGATGGATCACTTCTGTGTATGATCTGGCGATTCTGTCTGCATAAGGAAGAGGTTATCACTCCCCTCTTTATACACTTCACATCTTCATTTCTTTCAGCTTTCGAGAGACAGCTTGGGGTTATAACAACAGCTTATTATATCATGATCTATTGAGGGTGGAGTTTTCGGTAATAAAGCTGAATTGGTGCCGGTTGACACCTGCTAAAACCAGATGAAAATTTCAGAGTTTTCTAAATAAAATTTGTAATTTATTCCGCGTATTAGGTCGTTAAGTTTGACATATAAAGATGGAGATGTTTGCGGGGCGCGTGTCTTTATTTTTTTGCGCTCTCCCCAATCGGTTCTTTGATCTAGAAACTGCTTTAATGTCCGAATTAAAAATTACCATCATTTATTAACTTCCGATTATAAAATATTGTAAAATGATCGCATCGCTTAACGTCGAAAAAAACTTTTCGTTCGCCAGTAATAGTTTTAATTGATAAAACGGAATAAGCTAACTTTGTCACCGATTCGTCTTAATTATTACGATGTATCTTCGATTCTAGAATCCGGGCCGAATTAAAAGAAAGATTAAAAAAGTAAGTAATAAAAAGATTGTTGTTACCTTCGCACCCCTTTGGAGCTTGGGTTAATAGACTCGACCATAAGAGGAATTCTACCAGTCTAGAATGACTGTATTACAGAAGTGGCTCATAAAATTGATCTATGGAGTGCTTTATGATAGTGTACCTCTAGAGAATCTTCAATGATCATATAATCTCTACTTGATTTACTATAGACGCAAAGAACTGTCATCCTTTCCTATTGTAAATTTGACCCGATCTGCGACAGCCAACTGGGCCAAGCTAAAGATCTTTTCACAAATAATGGATCAAAAACTTATACTTTGCTTACCAGTTATTACGACTAGAGACTTAAAACGTAATGAAAACAAATAAAAAGTTCAAAAAACTTGTTTAAATTTTCAAAGGCAATTTAGAATCCATCATTACAGCTAACCATATTTAAATACCTAGTTTAATTTTCAAAATCGAATTTTTAATAACTGCGACAATTTCAATGGTTTAGAATCGTAATTATTGTAGAATTTAATTTATTTTGTATAATATGAATTAATTTGAATCGCTACTTGAATTACTTAGACGTAATTCTAAATTTCGTTGGTAGAAATGCGAATTTTTTAGCAATATGGCGATCAGAGTTTTTGTTGAAACGATAAAAATTATTTAAAAATTATTTATTGACAATCGTTCCTCTCTCTCTCTCTCTCTCCCGCTCTTATTAATTTAAATTTTTGCATAGGTTTCAATTAAATTTAACGAGTGGGTGATATAATGAATTAAACATAACTAGTGGGTGATATAATGAATGGTTTCTCATCTGCCTATCTGTTTGTCCATACGTCTATGACACTTTTCTTTAAATTAATTGCTTCTATTAAGGAAAACTAAACTGTCTGCTTCGATTCGGTTCACTTGTTTCGGTTCTAAAAACGATATTCGTCGGTCGAAAGCATTCCTTAAGGATGAAGCCAGGAAAATGTTTTTCTGTTATGAGTCATAGTTCCTTTTTTCGCCACCAGAGTCTCTGACAGGAGCGACGAAAAAAAAATTTAATGTTTAAATATCTTACGGATATTTAATTATAAATAAAATGATTTAATATGAAATATAATAATTTTAATCACTTCTTTTTTTATTTTTCTCCTTTTTTCGCTAGGTTAAACGTGTGATATAAGCAGTATAATGTTTTCTTTTTCGTATCCCGGCCGAACAAAATTGCGAATTGATTAGGATTGAGAACAATAGTAAATATGGAAGCAATTGATAAATGCCGCGTGTGTGACTCGAATGCCATGCCAAATGTCAGAAAAAGCGAGAAAATTAGGCAATTATACAATCTGCTATCCGTCCAGAGAAAATTACGCAATTTGTTACGTCGCTAATTTACACAATAACAAAATGATACTTTAGTTAAACTCACAAGAAAAAGCCGAGACGAATGGCAAAATGCGTGAATACTAATCTTCATTATACAGTTAATACAAGGAAAAATCTACTTCCTTTATGACTGCGGAGAAACATCAGCTAGGAGGAGGAGAGAAACATCCACCTGCGAGCACTGCACTACAGTCAAGGAACAGAATGTTATCTTGTCATTTCGATATGGGAAAGTGCATGAGTTATAAGGCCTCAATTCGTAAAATACCTCATAAAGTAGTCAATGCAAGCTTACTTTGGCAGGCACACGCTTGATATATACGTGATGGCGAGCTTTCGACCACAAGAGGAAAACCTATCCTGCACGTCTGTAAATCATATACGTTCACTCGTTCGTTACTTTCATTAAGGTGTCGCAATAAACTTTAGATGCGATAATACGTCTTGTTTTTCTGTTGACTCTAATCTTTATTGGAAATTTTTTAAAAACCGGAGATAACATTTATTTACATGATTTATAATTGTTTTAACGACTCCCTCCTTTTTAAGTTGACGAGCTGCTTTATTTTTCTTCGTTAATAATTACCAAAATATTAAAGTATCTATCATCTTAGTAAAGGCGCATCCATTTGAATATTGTTTCGTCCATTAAGAATTTTATAAAAAATAATTAATTTAAATTTACCACTGGAAGCGTGGGATATTCTTCAGATATAAGTATAATTTCCGATCAGGGCTCCAGGGGTACTAATATCGATTCTTCGTTCGATATCCAACTGTTATCGAGGTTCTCTCCAGCCCTTTTCCTTTGTCATAAAGAATACACCAACTTCTAATACATTGCTATAATTTGCGCTGTTATCCTCATTGTATACTATTTTATTTTATTTGTAATTGGGAAGAAGTTAATGAGTTGCGACACTAAACTGCGAGAGTTCCGCATTATCTAAACAGGTTTGAGGCGCTTATAATTCCAATAAAGACTTTGGAAATTTATTGATCCAATCCCGATATTTACGAGTTAAAGTGTTTCAGATTTAACAAGACGATGTTACTTTCTGGATAGCCGCTTAAAAATGCGCGGATCCTGTTGGTGCAAGTTTGTTTTCGGTTGCCGGCCATTTAAAAATATCACTTTTGGAACTGACACCTAATGCGCATCTCCAGAGCCAACAGTTACTCTCCAGGTGTCGTTTTCCTTGGCAGCCTTCGGAGAAAGGGTCCATGTCCCATTTGACAGCAGAACGTTTGTTAAGTCTAATTTATGACATCCGACTGAGGGACAACAATAGCGGGTTAGTGACGTCACATGCCCCAATCTCACGACCTTTGGCGTCAATCAAATAACCATCTCCACCCGCCTTGTAATTCTTGATTAACTCCACCCAATGCGCGACTTTTGAACTTCTCTCCTCCGTCCAATCACCCAAAATGAATTAATAAAGAGAGATTTGGGTCCTTTACGCTGCCGAATCAAACTTATTTTCTTCTTCTTTTTTTAATAATGGGGTAAGGAGATAGAAAGACGACCGAGGTGAGCGGCCATGGTTAAAAGTTGTCTAAACTCTGTATAATATTTGATAGATGAACGAGAAAAGGTTGGACACGATAACTCATTAGAAAAGCATCGTTGTTGTTGCCAGGACATCTGTCAAGCCTGTTTACTGGCCTCTTGTTAATAATACACCAGTTAATAACACAGGAGGCTGAGGGCGGAACCCCTTGAGCTGTCATGCCAACTTTCGGACGGTGTCATTGGTGATAGATCGACCCGATGGTAGCCCACAAGGCACCCGGCGGACCTGTTAGTTTTTTCTTGTTTTTGTTTTAATGTAACTCTGATGCACGAATAGTGCAGTCTGATTTTTACCCGCTACACGAAAAAATAAGTGTCGAATTTTTTAATTATTGCTAACAGCGCCCCTAGCGCTGATATACGGCACAGAAAAATTAATTCGAGTTCAATTTTAAAATTAGCGGATATAGACAGCAGACGAATCGATAAGATTTTACTTCCATCGATCTATAATAATTAAATTTTAAAATTAATAGTAATTAATATAAGTTAATTATAGCGAATAGATTAAATCGTAGTTTAAATTAAATTATTTACCAAAGTAGCGCCATCTGTTAGAAGTTAATAGCTTTATTTTTGAAGGAAAAAATGGAGGATAGAGGCTATTAAAGGGAAACAATCGTTTCTTATGGATATAAACAGAGATTTTAATGTATTATTCAAGCATTGTAACGATGATTACTCCATTCTGGTCAATGACACTAAAACAAACAGATGGCCGTGCATCTGGAATAAGGTAAGAAATGCTACGAACCGGAATTGAAATGGAAATTTAAATTATTCCGAAGCGCTCTCTCGCATGTCGATTAGATAAACACTTTTCTGCTGAATAAACAAATCTTTAAAAAGTTACATTTAGAAGTGACTGGCTTTCAATTCTTGCCAATGAGAGAAATTGGTAAGAGTTGGTCCATCCTTTTCGGAATTAACTGAGATATAACACACTTCAGTCTGTTTCGGGAATCCTCGTTAAAGGATCGGATGTTCCTGCAGGGAGATGCCTGTTTTTTATTACACCAGTTCCTTTACACGGAATAGAAATGTCGACTTTAGTCATTGTTACGCTAGTATTTCCAATAGTTAAAGACCAATTAGATCTTTTTTCTCGGTAAAAATGATCTCTGTACGCCATACTTCCTTACAGCAGTACACGTCTTTTTACATTTTATGCGGCGCTTTAACGCCATAAGCCAACTGGCACACTTGGAAAACAACAGGATTCCGAATCCGGAAAGTTACTAGAGAAAACCGAACGTCAAAATTTCGTTGGGAATTAAAATTCGGTTAGTATCGATTGCGGCAGATTAAAAAAAAAAAGAAAATCGGCGATATTAATGGACGGAGGATAATTGGCCCGTTGTCGAAATCTGAACAAAACTTTGGGCCACCCGGTGGAAAACACGAGAACTAAATTGCTGGCCCCCCTGGAACGTCAGAGAAAGATAGAAAGAGTGACCGGTTTGTCGGTTGAGTAATCGAATAGACGGACTGTATCCCTCGAGGGCAGTAAAGTGTGTCGCCCCTTGTCCGTTTCTGGCCCATTACATTGATGTATGACGGACGGATGTCCATTCGGGTACAAACAATGGCGGACGGTGAAGGGAAAAAAAGGAATGGCAACATATAAATCAACTTTGAACGTCTAGCAGGCAGCTTTATGGGGACTGGTGATGGAAACGATGGATTTCCGTACTTCTGTCACGATCTCTTGTCATAAATAGAACCTCGTTCCCAGGGAGGTCACGTCACGGACAAGAGTGCTCCTATCCGACTTAGGGTCAAAGTTCATTATGGCGTCGTCACTTGACGGTGTCGCCGCGACCCGATGGCTTGTCGGATGATGCCAACATCGCATTCTTCATCCTACCATCAGATCTTCCTTTGATATTCTGCGCGGTGAATCCGACTCAGCCAACTTTTCAAAACACTTAGTAACTTTTCCCTGTCACTCTGGCCCATTTCCGACATTTATAACCCATTTAATCCTTACCGTTTATTTTTATCATATCGACTAGGCTATTATTAATGGGCGACGCTAGAAAAGCCGCTCTAATTTTTAACAATTAACTTCGCCCGGTTTAATTTTTTGGTGGGCAAAACGACAATTATTTCGCCTTTTACATTAATTAGAGTTTGTTTAATTAGGGCATTAGTGGCCGAGGAGGCCAGGTAATGGTCAATAGATGGCGCCATTATCACCGTATTTACTAATTCGACTTAAACGAGAATTTTAATCATTTTGGTCCGAGTGCTACCACTGGATAAGGTTAAAGACGGCCATAAACGTTTAGCGGATTGGACCAAATGGCGTCTAGGTTTCGACGCATTAGAAAGGTAAACGGCAATTATCGTTTTTAGGCGCGCCGAATTTCGGGGGTGAGAGCGGCAGAAAATCGATAGATATTTAATTTTTGGAGTGGAAATGGAAAAAAATAATTAGCGGTAGAGTTAAGGGGCGAGCGGGGTTGGAAGAAGCTGACCAGCCATCCGGTAGGTAATAAAGCGCGTAAGGTAATTGGAGGTAAAAAGGTGTACTTAAGGGCGAGTAGGAAATATCCGAAAGTAATTAACTAACCACAGACATTTTGCGCGACTTTTCACGTGTCGTTAAAATCTTTAATTACCATTTAGTTAATAGCTTACAATGACCAGCTTAAATAATAGAAGTATCAGCGTCGCTAATCCTATTATGCCCCAACCTGTCTCCATTACTCCCTATTTAATCAAGTGGGTAGAGTGGCGCAGCGATTAAAACACCTTGGGATTGGCTTCAATTTTTAATAGGCTTAATAAATAGAGGTTGGGCGCGCTTTTCGAAGGCTAGGTCGCGCTAGGCGGTAGGGTAGGAGGTGCGCGCGGCTTCCAATTACGCCGTCTGTGTACCGACTGTTGTGCGTCCCCCGACACCCAGAATCTTAAATCAATGTCTTATGGTCGGCGAAAGTCTCGGAGGTTAGAATAGTCAGCCGCGGGGATTACCGGGCGGCGTTGGTGTAGCGGCGTTGTTTTTATAGTCTACTTAAAGTGTCAAATGCAATTCATAAATAAATTTTTAATCAAATAACATAGTTTTAAAGACGAGCGACCAAACAGCGTCTAAAGCCTTTTTACGTGTTCCTGCATAACTTGGAGTCCAAAGTTTGGGGGAAGCTGCTGAAACGATCTTGTGAAAAATGTTTCAGTACTTGTGATGGAAAGTCATTCTGTTGAGGCTTAATGGGCCGAGTATTTCACTCCTAAGACAGATATTTCAACATTACCGTGGCAGCAGATCTGGGGACTCCCTGTATTTATGAGATAAAGAAGTACTTTCTTGATACGCCGGGTGTCGCGGTACTGGCTAAATTGCACTCCTACTTAACGCTAGCCGGATAGATATGATCTTTTCCTGTGTGCATTCATTTGCATTTGGTGTGAGTTATAGCTCCGGCAACTTTGTTCTCATTTACAGCCGGTAATACAAAGAGTTGTACAACATCGGTACGAGACAAGCGGAACATTGTTTTCTTCCCACTGTTTATGTCAAATTGTGGAATGTTATGAAACTCGTAGCGCCGCTTAATTCCGTCTTCTAGCTACGGTATGCCACTAAAAAGTTGCTGCGCCACCAAATTGCCTTCTTTTTTGCCATTCGCCAGACACTAGCTTAACCCGAAGCGCCTTTTTTTCCTTCCCCTCCTCTACTTTTATTTGCCAATTGTATTTGGCCGGCAAATTAATGAAAAAATAAATAAATAAAAATTCTCCGCCTAATTATAATATTTTATTATTTATTACTTTTTAAAATACCTTCCGGATACCTTTTTTTCTTTTTCCTCCCCCTTTATAATTCTCTTAATTGCGCGCCTTTTTTAAATCGATAATTTTTCTCGCCTTTAATTGAATCGGACCCGACTCATTTCGTTTTAAAATTCCACCCGAATTCTTTACCCAAAAAAATAAATAACGGTAATAAAGAAGTAAAATTATACCAGAAAAATATTCAAACCTCCCAAAAAATACCAGATGCATTCTAACGTTATCCATTTACTTCTGTTGGATTGGCCACTCGTCCTTCCATTCTCATACACCTTCCTCCTGACGCCCCTTAGAACGCTTCCTGGTCTTGGACGTCCATTTTGGCTCCTTCCTTATGTCTTTTACCCAAGTTTACGCCACAGCACCGATTTTCTTCCTGTTTTTCGCTCTGGGTCGGTTTCTAGTTAAAAGCTGGCTATGGGTCAATCGGTTCTCGGATGGCATAACCAACGACATTGATATGAATATTCTAAGTAGGTACATCAACGCAAGTTTTCTGATAAAGATGGAGCGTAACCTTAACATCAAAATTTCTTTAAATGTTGTTATAAAGATCACTACCTTGTTACGTTTCTGTCTACTCGTATTAGTGTACCTACAGGTTAATTTGAATGTTTTCTCGAAAATGATTTCGTTTGAGAAGTGAACGAAAATAATATTTTATTCGTTTTGATGATTGCTTCTCGAGAAACTGGGTAGTCAGTGTGCAAAGTGTAACTGTTAGTGGTTCGGAAACTGTGTTGGAGTTAGGAACTGGCTAACGACTTTAGTAAAGTTCGTATCGACGTTGGAAAGTGGGCGCTTATTTTTTCCCCATCGATGCTCGGAATTGTGAAGAAAATTGCGAGTGCCGATTGAAATTTAGATTTGGGCCAGGAAAATAAAAGAGTGGCGTCTGGGTAACACGTCATCCTTAGAAAAAGAAGGAAGGTACGGCCGAATCTACCTTTACTGATTTATTGACCAAGTTCGTACTGCTAGTCCAGCTGAACTATCCCATAATTCACGTCGCCAACCGTGGGAGTGGACAGGGCTCTAGTCGCCATTGACAGACACTCCCTGCAAAACATAAATAGCCCAGCTTTCTCTTCTTTACAAAACGGACTTTTAGACTTTTTCAATCGCTATAAACCCAGAACTGCGAATCAAAGATTTGAAAGATTAGAAAAGGAGCTTTGATTTATTAGAGTTACTCTTTGAACGGCTTGTTTTCATCTACCCGACTTTTACTATAAAAATAATATATAAATCTTTCCGCTTCCTGTTTTCCGTTTTGGCGCCCTCTTAAGACAATATTTCTCCCTATTCTTCGATAACTATTTCTAAACCCGACTTTATTATTTACCTTTCGCCTGGTCTTCTTCTTCGGATGGTTTATTGGATGCCTCCATAAAGGATTAATTCTTTCTCGGGCTGGATTAAAAAAGAAAAAAAAAAAAGGCGGTGGGATTAAACCCCGATGACCACCTTAAATATTTTTCTGGCCTTTAAGTGCGCCAGGCGTCGTTTCGTTCTTGGGAAAATTGGAAGATTAACTCGGCTCTCGGCGGAGAAATATGTTTGGATTCTGTACGAGTTGAGTATAAAGGATCGAATGCCAGGAGTCCTGTTCTCCTCCTCTAATCTGATACAACGTAATCTTGGTCACGAGTCCCAGATTTCGGCATTCCTACTTCCGCTCTTCCGGAATGGAAACCAAGATGGCCACCGACAATTTCTTTATGGAATTGTTGGAAAATTTTATCTGCACCGGTTGCCTCCCTCTTCAGTTTTTTTTTTTTATTCTTAATAACCGTGTTAAACCCCAGTATCCAAATTCTTACTTAATTCCCCTTATTTTAAAGTTTGTCTTCAGCGCTGAATCGGTGTTAGCCGAGAATTATTAGGAAAATATCTCGGGAGAAAAAATTAATTTGAATTTTTCATTTCTTAATTCGTGTAAGAAGAAAAAATTAATCGCGTCTTCCGCAAATTGCGGAGTAACACCAATTCTGGCCGATAGGCGTTTTTCCTTCGTCTTTTTTTTTCAGCGGTGTAATGTAAATCGTCCATTGATTGTGTCAGCGCGACTCTGGCCAAAGGTGTTAATTACGTCGGTCACGTGACGCACTCTGGGAATGGAAACAACTCATTTCTGGGAGGAGGATAAACGACCCGTCCATCAGATACAACAACTCACTCGGAGCGAGTGGCCGATGGGGCCCTGGAGACTCCGCTCCGGGGTACCTCCTACATAACGCCGCCATCCACCTAATTCAAAGGAGTAACAATAACTAAGGCCGTGTAACATACAGAAGATAATGGAAATGTAGGATGAAAGATAAGCGCCGGATAATAACTCACGCTGGAGAGTATCTTCTCTCGCATTCCATTTACCAACGACGCCTAGTCTAATTATACTTAAACATTTTCTGCTGGGGGTATCCCCGCCGTGGGCCCTAAGTCTAGTACTCGGCGCCCCTGGCTCTCCTTCCAC
>WUQG02005222.1:0-12145 GCA_011317285.2 Androctonus mauritanicus | reverse complement strand
CCTTTCTAGTAGTGGAGGACACATTCAAACTGATCTATGGCTCATATACTTCCCTTTTATTCTTCTTCGGAGAGTGGGTCTACGTCGTTAATCGCGGATAGCAATGGTAATCGTACTTTACCCATGTCCAGTCAGTTTCTCGATGCACATGGGACAACAGCATGTGGCGAACACGGGACGGCAATCTGTATATATAGAGAGATTGTTCACTTTTTCTTTTTTTTTTATTCACTCGAGATAGACTGTTGTGCTTAGAAACAATGTTAATTTATGAAGGGGAAAAAATGCGAGAAATGAATATTTAAGAGTAATCAAGCGCATCTCGGTGAAGGGCAGAAAAACGCTCAACAGATAGATGGAGCATTAAACGAAGAGAAATAACTCACCGACCTTAACAATGGAAACGTCTGAATGCTATAAAAGTTACTTTAATTTTTAAACACGAGTCCCGCCATATGTTTCCTGGCAAAACGGCTAGTTTAAATCTTACGGATTTCCGTCGTTCATTAAAGGTTCCCCGGTGAAAAGACAATAAAGAGCGAGAAGCGGTAAATGTTTATTAGGAGGGAAAGAGAGATATTGTTGGCGTCCAAAAGACACACACACAGTCAGGGAGGAGAGGCTGGCGACTCTCATGCATGGTTGCAACTGTATGTAAATGAATGCAGCAGAACTGGCGTCACATTAACTTATATTTATTTCTCCACTAGGCTGATCACATTTGCATAACTTCCTCTCCGGATGTTTTATTGGTTGTTAATGGGAAGACGTCATAGAGTCAGAGTCTTCCAGTCTCTGCTTTAGAAACCACATTAAACTTTCGTTCGCTCCCATCGTCTTTTTGCGCCAGTTGCTCGCATGACAATTATGATGATCATTGGAGCAGAATTCGTCCCTGCCATTCTTTATTTCCTTGGAAATTGGCGTCTTCTTCTCCAATATTATCGAAGCGGAAGGAAGTTTGCACGGTTTTACTTTTTCCCCCGTCCGCCCGGATTCTTTTATGAAGTATTAAAACCGGGATTAGATTGCGTAAAGAGTGCTACAAAGATCACTTTAGACTAGTCATCAGTTAGATAAACAGTAAGGTGTGGGAGGAACACAACGAGAAAAAGTCCCGGTAATTTCCAAGCTGTGGATTAGGTGAGATGTTTTTATTCAGCTTGGTGACAGTTCAATCCTCTTAAAGAGAATGGAAAAACAAGAGAGAGAGAGAGAGAGAGAGGCAAGAAAAAATGCACACAAAAAAAACTCAACAAGTGTGTACTGATGTAAAGGCATATTCTCAAATAAATAGGATTTTTTTTTTCTCATTTTATATTTGTCACCACGCTTTTTATATTGTTCTGAAGAGATTATTTGTCGTTTGATAATCTCCTTATATAAACTGAGTCGGCAAAAAATATGTTATGTTAGCTTCAATTACTTATTTGAGTGTGTTTGTTCTGATAACATTTCTGCTATTTATTTATTCATGACAAATTTTTTTTTCCTCCTCCTCTTATTTTCCTTTTCTTAATTTGGTCAAAATAATTTAAATACTGGTAAAAGCTATTTTTTAATTCTTCGTTGGAAGAGAGAAAATTCGATAAATGTATCTAACTCGTTCTACTCTAACAGCGTTAGGAATTAATTATATTTATTTAGCGCAATTAAAAAAAAAATGTTCTGCCAGTTAAATCTAGAGAGAATTTTCTTTACATATATATTTAATTGAGTAAAAGGAGTCGAGAAAACGGCTACAAAGTTATTCACTTATGTTACAAATGTGAGTCGGTTATTTGGCAAGAGAAAAATCCAAAAAGAATGGCAACAAGTCATCGTCAGAAAGGAAAGAGTTGTTGGAACTTACTACATCTTGCTGTCAGGTGGAATAGATGGAGCATACACAGGTGAATGACATCCTGATTACAGTGATGCACAAGAGCAAGCCTTTCTCCTTTACGCCGAACAGATTTGGGGGAAGGAGACAAGAACAATCAGCCACATTTCGTCCTCCTTTACTCCCCCCTCTGCCTGATGACTGGCGCACTCTGCTAATGATTAATGATAGCAGTGTATTGTCTGGTCTTCCCTTGGCAGTCCTAGCTACACCATGCCAGTGCTAACTCTCCTGCAGATCTCTAATAAATCTCGTGCTTTCTCGGACCCTGTCTGTGCTCTCTTCTTCTCATCACTCTCCGACTTAGCTAAGACTTAGCTCGCCTAGAGGGGAAGACATCCGGACCTCTGCATCCCCCCAGCCTATGGCAATATTTTACCCCATCGTCCCAGACGCCAGCGAGCCTGACATAGATTGTCTTGCCGGACTTGTATCACAGGGAGCTTCACTTGCTCTATACGTGGCTTGCATTAATCATCATTAGTGTTCTGCACTGTTTTGAGATGGCATCTAGTGAGGCGAACGTGGCTACCTAGTCACGTGTGTTGTTTTTACTTCGGATGCACATCATTTGTACCGAAATGTAAAAGCTATAATGTAATGGCCGATATATTTCCCCCAAGATTTACTTAAAGTTACTCTTCTAGATTTTCTAATGCGTTCTCCGCGATGACTGATGGTTCCGTTACCGTTCTGATTTTATCTAAAATGCTCTTTTTCTTTCGTAACTATGCAGATTCATCCATTCCTCCCCTTTCCATCTTTATTCTCCAGAATTAATTAACTCGCTTCGGACCTCGATATACGTTTACCTATCTTTGTTTCCATTCCGTAAAATTAGGATATATATATTTTTTTAAAGAATATTTTTTTAAGTGAATAAAAACAAAAAATAAATAAGAGGAGGAGGAGAAATAAAGGAAATCACGTGATTTTCAGAGATTGAATTTTCCCGTCTCTTTAGAAAGATGGATGTAGTGGTTGGACTAAGCCATATTTGATTTAATAGCAGTGTGGTGTTACTTTCAACCCCTGTGCTTGTTGACCCTTGGGAAACGCCAGGGGCCAAGAGGACAAGAGAGAGTAAGGGGAGCTGCACGGGGATAAACATTAATAAATGCTTCAAATTATCATTAAAACAATCTCTGTTCAATGTTATATATGTGTTAGTTATAACTAACGTTGACGTTTTCTAAACTTTTCTTGTATCAGACATCGAATCCTCCTCCATTTTTACAAACGACGTTTGAAGGATCAGGAACGATAATTGAAAACTTATAACGAACTTGGCTTTTATTATTATTCCGTTGCATTATAAAAATAGAATTTAATATTTGATATAACTAATTCCAATAGAATTTTATTTTATTTTTTTGTTGTTGTTGTAGTTGTACTTCTTTACTGATGAGTTTTACTGCTGACACACATGTTCGACCATCCACGAATAGCCAGTAGTAATGCTTTCAAATGCACTCCTTATAGCGAAAATTGATAAATAAAAAATTTTGTTTGAGGAAAAGTTATATCTTTATAGGAAAAAATCAATTTTCAAGAAGAAGAAAAAAATTTTCAATTTCATTTAGGGAAATTTTCTTTTTATATATATATATAAATAGGGAAATTTCGGTTTCGTATAGAGAAATTCAATTTCGTAAAAAAAGGAATGTGATCTTTTTTTTTTTTAAAAAAAAAACGAAAAATTTCAATTTCATGTAGGGAAATTCAATTTCGTTTTGGAAAATTCGATTGGGTAAAAAAAAAGTTTTCAATTTCATTTAGGGAAATTTCAATTTCGTTTAAAGAAATTTCAATTTCATGTAGGGGAAATTCGACTGAGTAAAGAAAGTTTTCAATTTTATTTGGGAAAATTTCAATTTCATGTAGGGAAAATTTGATATGAGTAAAGAAAATTTTCAATTTCATTTGGGGAAATTTCAATTTCGTTTGGAGAAATTTCAATTTCGTTTAGGGAAACTTCAATTTCGTTTAGGGAAATTTCAATTTCGTATGGGGAAATTTCAATTTCATGTGGGGTAATTTCAATTTCGTTTGGGAAAATTTCAATTTTGTTTAGGGAAAATTTCAATTTCATGTGGGGAAATTTCAATTTCGTTTAGGGAAATTTTCAGTTTCAGATGATGAAAATGAAATCGAAATTTTTCGAAATCGATTTTTTTAACTGAATTCCAATGTTTATTCGAAACTGAACATTTTCTTTAAAATTAATGGCAGAAATATTATGTTAATTTTCAAGGAAAAAAAAAGAGAGAGAGAGAGAGAGAGAAATCTACCGAAATTTAATAAATTTCTACATAGTTTTTTTTTTACGACAATACGTCTTACCAAACTAATGATTAGATAAATAAATTATTCAAATTTTAACAATTTTCTTCGCTTTAAGAAGACATCTTTACGTCGTTTTTACTAAATATCGAAATTTTATGCATATTAATATATAAGAGAAGGATGGGGGGAAAAAAAGAGTTTCGCAGAGTTGGAAGTTTAAAAAATGAAAAGAATCTTTGACAAAGTCATTTAGCGCAAGTTTGCGATATACAATAAAGAGAAGAAAGCGAATGGAAGGCAAGACAGTTACAACAGGGAGACATGACACAGAAAAACTGAACTTGTTGACTTTCTAATTACTCTACTAAGGTATATGTAGACAAAAGAAAGAGTTTATCCATTCTAACTTAGACTGTAGCTATTGTAGGGAGGGCGTTGGTAGGCGTTCGAGCTTAATTAAAACCGCCAATTACAACCAATACGGACAAAAAGTGTTAATTAACGTCCAAGTTTTATGATGAGAAAGTACCACAGATGTAGCGTAGCGACAACTCAGGATAATGCGAACTGAAGTAATTACTGTCTCGTTCTTGAGAATTGGAAATGAGTGTAGCCACGCAAGAAATTCTTGTCCGAAACAATATGTGAAACCATCAGAATAAAAGTACAAGACTAGAAGATTGTAACGAGACCGAAAAATAAGAAAGGAAACAAAAAAAAAAGAACTTTTGATGTCAAGAGATTTAGAAACTTTGACAGGAAAGAAACATACCTATTCACTTTGCGGTGGGCGGTTGAGTGGAGAATAATTAATACAAACTTCTAGAAGTTAGTGTTTTTTTTTTTTTATTTAGAACCGATATTCTTTCCGTTCTTTTAATAATTCGCAGCGGATTTATTAATAAAATTATTTTTTAATAAAAAAAAAAATTATTGATAAAATCCGCTAATAAATAAAATAAATGTTTACGTAAATCCCTGGCAATGCCACTTCCCAGTTAGGCCGATAAATTTAACAGGAAAGTGAATTTTAATAATTTATAGGTATATATATATATATATGGAGAAAGCGAAAGTAGTTTTATTTTTGTGATTGAAAGGCAGCGTGTGACGTCATAAATTCATTGCTCCCCCTCTCGCAATCTAGGATTTTTCGGTTCACGGTATCCATTGTCTGGATACAGCCCGAGGGGTCTCAGTTAGCACACATTGTCCCTTAAATGTATTTGCCCTTTCTGGTCCGATGGTACACGAACGGGAAATCATTCCCTGCTTCAGAAGCTGAATTCATTGGTCACGGTACCGGAAGTACGTAGGAAGACCGGAACTTGACCAGCTGTCACTGTTAATCGATGAGGATGAATCAAATATTCTAGTTGGAACACGTGGCTATGTTTCACCCTTCACAATAATGGCCATAGTCAGAGACGGGTGTCATGGCAGATATATTAGTTCACATTTTCCTTATTGTATCTGTCTGAAAATCGTGTAAACTGAAATTCTTCTATTTTTCTTTCGTTCGGGAGAAGATAAAAATAGCAGGAGGAGAAGGAGGAGGAACGGATAAGAAGAACTTATTAAATAATTCCAAACGGAAGGAAGGAAGGAAGGAAGAAAAGAAAATATAACTTTGTTATATAGACGGCATACAGATTCTTAAACAAAAAAAATATATATATACAAAAATAAAAAAAGGTGTATATTTATACGTCATAAATCTAAAATCAAGTTAGAGTCTTTAGCGGGTGATTGCTTCTGCTTTCAAACAAGATTCTCCGCAGAGAGCAATAGAAAAGCAAAGCAGACACAGCCAATAGTATAACATTACGAACTCGAGCTGTAACGAGCTCGGAGGCTGTTGGAGACAATTTATCGCCATTTTACAGTTCGCCAAGGGGAAGCACACCCCCATCTCTCTCTCTCTGTCTCTCTCACTCTCTCTCTTCTCTCTCTCTCTTTCTCTCGCTCTCTCGTTCTCTCTCTGGCTGTCCAAACCAAGCCACAGTTTGTAAGATGCTAGTTAGCATGCATCCCGTCTGTACTATTGATTCGTGCATGTTAATGTTGAGATCGTTCTCGACTGCGCAGTGGACCAGCGAACAGAAAGCTGGCGAAGAATCAGCCAGAGACATCTCTAACCATACCGAGAGGTAAGTGTACCAATATTTTCTCTAGTAGTGGGGGAATTCCAAAAATAATGAATAGTGGGGAAGAAAAGCCGCGCCCCCCGAACCAGAGAGAGGTAGTGCAGTCGGCTATATTAATACTCAATATCATGTGGACAGACGGGATTGGTGGCTGCTGAGTGACAAATCAGAAGGCAGAATCCTCCAATTGCGGACACCGCCCAGGCACGGCAGTTTCCCAATTTGACACGTTGCAAATAATCTAACCGTGAATTAGTATTTCCCACCCACGATTATTTTTATACAACATCTAACAACGCGCCGGGGTGGAGCCATTCCGAGCATAAAATAACTCTTTTTTTTCCCCCCCCTTTTTTTCGTTAGTCGTGCCAACCGAAAACATTAAAAAAAAAACAAAAAATTTATTATAAAAATACTCGACAGGATCCGCTCTGAACTGCGCTCGCGTATGTCGACGAAAACTAAGCGCGCTCCTCGGAGAAAAATATAAAAAAAGGGCAAAACACACTTTTATATGACAAAAATTAGTTTAGACGGATATATATAAAAAAACGCGTATTTTTAAAATTCTCTAACAGTTAGAGAAGTAAAAAAAAAAAAAGTCGCCATTTCTACCGCGTGTTTTCGGTTTTAAAAAGTTAATGGGTTAGTGATGCAACACCGTTTCGACATAAATATTTTAAAGCGCTGTTTAAAGATTTATACCTCTCGAAAAAATTAAAAGGTATAAGGAAAAAAAAAAAAAAGACTAAGTATAATATTCTTTTTAAAATATATAATTTTGAAAAGGAATAACTGGAAAGAAGAAAAGGAAAGAGAGAAAGAGAGAGAGAGCTCTTAGGATAAATATAATTCAGACTTTATAATCCAAGCATACTTTAAAAATTCAATTGTACTGAATTCGTTATCGGCATAATAAATAGAATTTAAAATTCCTGTCAGAGTCTTCTAAAACGGAATTCTATAAAGGTTAATTCCTCAGAGACATTCAATAATTTATTTGCTCGGAAGGGCCTCGGAGACTTGATTCTCTATTTTGGGATTTGGGAGTCCATCAAATTAGGAGGCGTATTACAATATAGAATAGTGTAAAAGATAAATGATTATCTGACAATTATCTTTTAACTTAAACAGCTTTTCCTTGAGATTTAAAGTATTAACGAGAGATGAAAATCCTCTTCAAGAACTGCTAATTAGTTAAAGGTTAAATAAGAAATGCTTGTTAGAGGGGGTTTATTGTTTATCTCCTTAACTGGGAAAAGAATTCTGCTGATTGCTTTTATTAAAGACCTTCTAATAGTTTAAAGGAAAGCTTAAAATGGATTTAGAATAATAGATTTTTGCACTGGTTTAAAACTTTTGTGGCGATACTCTCTCTCTCTCTGTCTCTCTCTCTAGTGGAAGCGATGCGGTTTATTGTATTTATAAGTAGATATGATGATCAAATTTTGGTATTATTCATTTAGAGAAGACTCCTCCTCTACAGGCTCCACCTCCTGCTTCCTTATCACCAATTATTTTTCTTCTTGGTGTCCTGTTCATTCACTGTTCGCCACTGGCCACATTCCTCCTCTGTAGATGATGAGGACTTCCTTCGATAGGCCTCCAGGCGAAAGTAGACAAAGTTTTAATGGATCCAGGTAATTACAGGCCACAGACACTATCCTAATTGAATGGAGAGTATAGCTAGTCCTCAGCAACTTAATCACTGCAGGGAAAGTTTATTAAAGGGTTGTGGACTGAGGGAAACTTAATACCTTGATGTTTTGATGTTGGATCGCTCTGCATCCCTTAAGGTTTTAGTTGCAGGACTGGGATAAATGATATCTTTTAATCTTTACGCCGTTTAAATTCTTCTATTTTTCGACGGTGGAGTAAAAGCATATTCCGCTTTATAAAATTTAATTAAATTTTTTTTTTTTATCTACAGAGTTTTTAAAGGGACTCTAAAAAATTTTATAAGTTAATAAAATCCGGAAGAAAGTCTAAAAATTGTGGATTAAATCAATTTAAAGAGGAGTTAAATTTGTCGAATTTTCTTCTTCTTCTTCTTCTTCTTTTTTCTTCTTTTCTTTTTGTTAATTAAAAATATGGCGACGCTTTCTTAACTTTGTTTTTTAGTTTTTGTATCTCCATGTAAACGAGAGAGGTCCATTTAAAAAGTGGGAATTACTGTGTAGCAATCAAAACTAAGAAACTCGTTATTTTAACAAAAAATCGATTTTTCCGAATCTTAAGCAGTTATGACTGAATGATTTCGAATCTTCGTCATTAATTAGTTTCTAATCTAAAACAGAATTAAAAGGTATTGCTCAGAAAAGAAAGGAAGAAATAAAAAAAAAATAAAAAATAAAAAAAGAAGCAAAGAAGAAAAATCCCATTGGTAGATATCCAAAGAATTTTTACGCTTAATTGTGCCAATGCCGTCCGTTTAAATTTTCCACACCAAATAGCCGAAAAACACAATTTGTGCATAAAACACGTCCAGTGCCGGCAACAACTACGCTGTCTTAATCACCACTTGTACGCTACAATTGTTTAATTACACTGCAAGTCTGTATTAACTTTGCCAATCAAGACTATGCTTACCGGAGATTGAATGGCCAACCTCTATTAGCTACAACAGGGAGCAGGTGTTTCTAGCGCTATGTGACACCCAGGAACTGTTCTGGTGACCCAAAACTACGACTAAATATTACACTGCTGAGACCGGGATGACACTTCTACTCTCTGTCATAAACTAGACTGCAGTTTAGTCCACAAATCCCCGCAACTTCCACCTTTTACATAAGTTCGATCGTCGCGACAGATCCCTTAATTAAAACGGGGATGTGTTTGTATAAAATGGGTGTATGTATATATATATATATGTGTATGTATACGAGTGTGCGTGATAAAAATCCTCGTTATATCGCGAGTTTTTCTCCACGGCACGATGTGTATGTGTGTGTGAATAAACAGTGAGTTTATCCTGAAGAAGAAACGTACCCGCATCATCAAAGAATCGATACCTATGTCCAAATAGTAGATTGTTTCTATTATAAAAGCTTAGAACATTCCGCAACAGGTCCTATTAGAAGCATGTTTCTCTCTAATAGGAGCAAATAATAGAAAGACCCATCACTGGGAGTAATAAGGGTCTATATTTTATCTTTTCTTTTCACGACTTTCCTAAGTATCACAACAATGTTGAGTTTATGGTGATGGTGGAAGAGTTGTGTCTTCTTTAATTTCCTGGCTACTTCAGAAACTTCCCAGCTATCCATCACTAACAATATTGACCCTTTCCCACCAGCAACGACATGTCTTTCTACTAATGGGCTTTGGCAGAAACTTCAGGAAGACAATACTCATCAATATTTGATGGACTACCTCTCTCTCTCTCTCACTCTCTCTCTCTCTCGTTCTGTCTTGATTCAGCCCATGACCCAGTCTAGAAGCATTATTTATAATTGTAATTAAAGGTTTTCCGGGTCATTAGTTTCTGATGGAAGAAGGAGGGGTGCCGGACAAGCGCGGAACAAATGTGTCCACTCTCTAGTAATACGATACTTGTATGGAATCGTACGAACGGAGAACGGATTGCTTGGAATTCTAATAAAAGCTAAGAGGAAATATGTTCTTGAGACAGTTCGTTTCAACTGTCTGGTAAACTGGAATGTAAATTGTTAAACTCATTAACTAGTTCTGCTAACCAAGAAGAGAATTTCGTCTAGAGAAATGACAGAAGAGCGGAGGATATAAAGTTATCTCTCTCTCTGTGTTTCTCATTCACATACATACAAAGTATCGGTTTTCTTTTCTATAGCAGTCATTTTTTAAATCAAATATGAAGAAAATTTAAAAATTTTTCAGGGCGAAAATAAAAAATCACGGTTTGAGAGTTGTGGACACGCAAAAGTAATGCGGAGCAGGTGACTAAATAATGCAAGCGTAACGCACAAATAACAAGAAACTGTAGATTTAGATTTGAATAATTTAGTTGGCAACACCCATGTTGGACATTGTTACTCTTGCAGTTGTACGGGGAGAAGAAGAAAAGAGGAGGATTTTGGGAGGGGGGAAAAGGACGGATGTTGATTGGAGAAACGGGGGCTGTAAGTGGGAACAAGACAGGTGGTACAGCAACACAGACGGACTTTGCTATCAGGGAACGGGAAGTTTTTCCAGTAGTCATTTAGAAATCCTCTTACAAATAATGCACCTAGAGTAGAATCTTCCAATTGGTAATTAACACTGTCATGTTCTAGTGCAGTGTCGTTGGTACTTTAGCAGACAGGAATCTTCAGTTGGGTCGCCTGTGACAATTACTTCCTTCACACACTCTTTAGCTGTTTCTCTTCGGACTTCTACAGGCGCACAAAAACTTTGCCACTAACCCATTGTTGTGATGGAATTAACAACAACGTTTCTTAATGGCTCTCATCGCATTTTCTCTTTTACAATTCGCAAAGAACAAATAGGAAAAGAAATCTTTCATTAGCGGGAAGCGTAAAGGGATTTAATATTTTCTGTTCTAAATCGAACAGTCAATCAACTACTCCGCTACCTTCTTTCTAATCGTCAATTGCTTTCAATCTCTTAACGAACTAAATTAAATCCGTTTTGTGGTAATCTTCTTGCCGTCGGTAAAACATCCATTATTGTTATTTAGTCATATGCGGTTCCAACCTTCGCAATTAAAACCGGTGAGATTATATTATAAACTTTAATTTCTACGTCGACCAACGAGAGAACCCAAGCCCACTTCGTTTGCCTAATTAATAAACAGCGTAAAGGTAAACAATACGCTAAAAATAAGAAAGATAAAAAAGAAAAAAATCTCGCTGGCGAGTAAACAAAGCGAGCTAGCGAATCGGTACTTAATCTACATTTAGTCTACTTCGTGTCAGCGAAATTACTTAGCAGTCTTCTTGTATATATTCTTGACTTTTATGGCGCAGCCGGAGAAGGAAAGGTTTTACTATTGTCCTGGGACCAAGCAGATTCTCTGCGAAAATTGCAGGGCATCTACAAGATCGTTTAAAACTCATTACAGTTTGTGAAATGCTAAATAGGCAGGCCACCAGTGGTAAGGGTTAAAACTCACAAGAGACAAAGAGAGGTCACAATCCACCATTATTGATTGTAGATTGAGCGAAGGAGAAACTCCATTTGTTGGGAGCAGCAACCCGTGAAATGTCGAGAGTTCCATGTAGCTCCCAAGACCAGGACAAAGTTCAGTCGAGCCAATTACTCTACCCGTGAGACAGCAACAGTCCTTTTTATAGGACCTCTACGTCATTTACAGAAGTGCCCCAATCTTGATACACTTCTAAAATGTGGTATATCTGCCATAATAACATCAATCCACGTCATCTTTGTGCATTGGCGGATTTCATTTCTTGAATTCCCAAGGCGCATCTCGTCTCCATAACATCAGACGTTTTGTCATTTCATCCCATCCGCTGCGCCCTTCACACGCTACCATTTTGAACTGTTTACCTCCATCTATTTTTCTATCCCCTTTATCTATTCTACCTTTCCGTATTACAAGCCACGCTGCCAATAAAAGATATGATGCAGTTGATGTATTTAAGCTCTCCATACATACATATATATATATATCTATACTGCACCTCCTTGCCTTTTTTTAAAGCGAAATAAAGAGGAAAAATACATCCATGCCAACAAAAAAAAAAGGAAGAAAAGAGAGGAATGGGATAAAAGTAAATTGCGTTAAACAAAACTGGATGGATTGATGTACTCCTAGACAATTCAAAAATTCATCAGCAACCAAATTAGTTACTTTCTTTGTAAACCGAAAATAGATGTTAGCTTTACTGTAGGT
>WUQG02005211.1:0-12146 GCA_011317285.2 Androctonus mauritanicus | reverse complement strand
CTTCATTCGACTAATTTTTCCATGTTCGATCAAAATAGTGATAATTCGACCATTTCGTAAAGAAAAAAATGAAAAATGTATATACATCGCTGCCCCGCTATACTTATCCAATATGGCGATCGGTTTCCTCAACTGCTTCCATTTAGGCGACTGGGAGATGCGCCCTCTAGTTATGTATTATCTCTATGCAGAATACTAAGCGAAGGGGTGAAAAAATCCCTTCTCCAGGCTGTCCATCCTTGCGGAAGGGTCAGCCGGATTGTGAAGACGGGAATCGAAGCCAGGCACGAACCTCATGATAAATATTTCTAAGGTATGTGGGGCGATAATCGAACCCAATCCTCTACAGTGGAAAGTCAAAGCGTTTCTTTTCAGTTAATCCAGCCGACGTGATAGTGGGGTAACAATAATATTTTCTTTGTACTGTGAAAGAATTATACCTATACACAAAATTAAAATTTTATCATTATTACTTAAATTAATTTAGGTAAAGCGAGTCAAATAATTTTCTTGTTTTTTGCATTTTTCTTCCTCTTTCCAATCAAGGAGATTACTAAGAGGCGGAGCCAATTCCAACCATGGGCTGTACCCACACCCATGGAAGGAGCCAAATGGTGAAGGACGAGAATCGTCGGACCGGAGCCAAAATCCTGAAAAAACTTTTCAGGAGATACCAAACCCGGATTATATACCAACGCGTTACCAATCGGCCGCTAATTTTCTTGGTTTTAAAATTTCTTGTACAGTTTTATTCCAGTGATAGTTATTAATCCTAATCGTTACTTGATGGGCTCATGGTACCACTTTACCATGTTCAATTCCGAATCTCATATCTTCCGTTTTTCAGGAGGAGTCCAGACTTGACCCGTTAAATTCCAGCCTTCAATCCTCCGATTGCCATTATCATGGATATTCTTCAGCCTGTAATGGGTCTAAAAGTGGCTGCTGCCAAAGATACCCAATTTACGATATGATGGTTTAACTAAAATCCTAACTTAAACGTTGCTGTGACATTTCACTTCTTTTAAATAATTCTTGATTTTTTGTCAATAGATGACGCCACCTTCTATTATGGGAGAATATTAAGTGGCGGGGCGAAACAAGCCCTTCCAAAAAGGCTGCCCATAGTAAATTTCTGCGGAGGGGTCAGCCGGATTGTGGAACCCGGACCAATATATAAATATTTTCAAGAAATGGGACCCGAGAATCGAATTCAAGTCCTCCAGAGAGGAAAGTCGAATCGTTTCCATGCGGCCAATCTCGTACTCTACTGAGTGGAAAGTGGTGTCATCTGTTGACAAGAAAAACACAAGTTTTCATTAGAAAAAATATACAAAATTTGATAGTATAGGTACAGTATTAGAAAACAAAAAATATCGATTACATTTCGCAAATCAATAAATCTGTCTTGAGTGGCAATTATATCAATTGATGTGTAGATGAATAGGCCCTACAAAAATTTAAAATTGAGTTCATTTCGTAATTCTGTCATATTTTAATAATAATTTACTAACAATATTCTTATCATACTAAGGGCTAGTTTTAGATTTTGAAATTGGTTTGAAATACCATCAATATTTTTCAAAATTTTGCTTTTGAGAATGAGATACAGCATGTTGATTAAATTTGAATACAGTATGTTGACTAAATGATCAACATAATGTATTCGTAAACAATTACGAATGCATTTTAACCATTATTTGCAATAATACATGTAGAGAACAAATAAGATTGTTCAATTAATTCAAAAAAGTTATAAAATATATCCATAAATCGATATATCCATATATCGATTTTTAAGCAATGTTTTTCCTTTTATTTGTATCAATGATTCTTAACGAACTTGCCCAAAATTATAACATTTTTTCTTTTTTTTATGTCCCTTTCCAATCAATAAAAGATTGGAAAGAGATTATTAAAGGGTGGAGCCAGTTCCAACCATAAGCTGCATCCACATCCATGGAGAGAGGTCGAATGGTGAAGGGATCACTGAGCTGGACTCAGAACCCCAAAAAAACTTTTTGTAAGATGTCAGATTCAAGACAAAAATCTAGGGCCTTCTGTATGGCATGTTAATGTATTATCACTTGGTCTTTACTTGCACTATTTAGCTACTGTCTCTGAGTCAGAAATCAGCTTTTTTGTCTTGTGCCATATCCTGTGCCTCTTGATGTTAATATATTTAGCAAACTTAATTCATTTTTTAGTCTTGCATCCAATCTCTTCTTTAGCTTCCTCTGAATCTTTGTTGATCTCTTGCAACTACTTCCAATGCTATCACTACTCATGAATTTATTGCTTCTCTTAAGATGTGACCAGTATAATTCAATTTTCTCTTTCTCACTTCTAATAAGAGATTATATTCACAAATTACTCACTCTGATATTCTTTATTGCTAAATTCTGTGTCCACCTGACTTAAAAAATTCTTTGAAAATACCAGATATCAAAAAAACTTATTGACTTCTTCTTGGTCTTACTAGTCAGTGTCCAGCATTCACATCTATACAGAAGACAAACATACATAACGTTTCAAGATTCTCTTTTTCAAGTTTATGCTTGAGGTCTCTTCTCAGAAATTCTTTCTTTTCCAAAATGATGCTTTTGCCATCAAAATTCTTGCTTTTATTTTGATTCTTTTTCCATCTGCTGAGACCAGACTGCCCAGTAGGAGAAAAATTTTATTTACTGAATTTTCCCATTCTTTAAAATTAATTTAAAGAATGAAAAAATTTGTTACCAAGTACAGTATAGAGGAAAACAAAAAATACAACATTAAGTTGTATTTTTTGTTTTCCTCACCATTGATTATCATTGTCTTAGCTTTTTAATATTTATTTTAAAGCTGTAGTTTTCATCAACTAGACTAATTTTATTGATCATATCCTGCAAATCCTTCTCACTTGTAGAGATTAATGCTGTGTAATTAGCATATCTTATGAATTTAAAATTGATTCCTCTAACAGAAAAACTATTGAATTAGGTAAGACTTTGTTTACTTTACATTGTTGGAGGAAATTCCAGGTTTCTTTTGCACTGAAAAGCTATTGTATTTTCAAAAGCAAAATTCATTATATTTTCACAAAGAAAATTGAAAATGGTTGGAAAGAAAGTGCATCCTTGTCTTTCTCCAATATGTATTATAATCTAGTCTGTAAGTTCATTTTTAATTTTAATTGAGACTTTTTGGTTTTCTTAGAGATTAGTTATTATGTATCTGCAAATCATTTTTATTAATTCTGGTTTTGTCTATTATAAGATTTCTGCTAGCTCGCTGGCTATAGGGATGCCTCTAGTTTGTGTGATCTACCATCAAACCTATAATAAGTGGGCGAGGTCAAATAAGATTTTAAATTCTGTTAGTGAGGTATATATATGGCATAGTAAATTTCTGAGTTTTAAGACAGCAGGTTCCAATAGTAGGCTTGGGTAGAGAAACTTAAATTCTAGTGTGACTGGAACATTGTTAGGGTACAGACTAATCTTTTCAAGTTTCCATTTAAATTTGAGCAAACTATTAATAGTGAGCAGATACCCAGCGTTCTTGCTTTAATGAACTTAGCTAGTGATTTCTCCAACTTATAAGTTTGGGTGATATACTTTTCGATGATAGGCTGGATCTCTAAGGAAAGTTTGTGGCACTTGATGTAACGAAACAGACTTGGAGTGGCATTATAAATTTGCCTGCACCTGCGGATGAAGGGCAGAACCTCTGGCAGGTTGCATATTCTAAAAACTTCTCTTCTAATCTTATCTGTAGAGTAGGTATCTGACACAGTATACATAGTAGTATAGGTATACTCAGTGAATAGTCTATGATACTCCAATTTAGAGATAACAATAACATTTTTGTTTTTGTTAGCTCTGGTTGTGATTATTTGTTCCTTAGTTATGTGTGTGCCTGTTCTATGCATTCTGTGTGTTATATTTTGATTGATTTAGTCTAAAGTTTTTCAATATCAATAAAACATATGTATAATGATTTCCTGTTCTAATAGCCTTTTGTCGTAATGTTTTTAATTCAAAAATAACATCTCTTCTCTCTTTTTATTTTCTGAATCTACTGTATATTGCTTTTTATCAATGAATGTTTCCAATTTTATTTTTACTCTTTGAAAACTAATATCTTTGACATGGATGTTATTAGGCTTATTGTTCTATGATTTTTTGGTTCTACTGTATTTTTTTGTTTTTGGAATAGGCATGATAATGGATTTGGTAAAATCTTCTGACAACTGTCTATTATGGAAAATATTATTTAGCCAATTGGTAACTATTCTGATCATGTAACTATCATCAAACTTATGTCTGCCTGGATCATTCATTTTATTTTAAACAACCAAACTGTCTTAAAAGCTTGACAAAAAGTTTTTATGCCAAACCAGAGTTCCATAAGTGTTTTAGATCCTTTCTCTTCAGTTGATATAATATCATGAAAATATTCAGCTGTTTTTATTGCTTTTCCTCAAAATTTTATTAGTAGTCTACCATCAATCAACAGTGTTCTTGCCTTGTCCAACAGTGATTGATTAGCTCTTTCAGCAGTTTCATTACTTCTTGAAGAATATATCATGATTTTCTCATATTTAATTCCTTTTCTTTTAAAATAACTTTGAATAGCTTTATTCAGGAACTCAGTCCCACTATCAATTCTAATTATTTTTATTTTTAGTATTTTTCTCCAGAAGTAAAACAAGACCTGGTTCAGTTAATACAAATAAAACACAACAACATGCTTATTTGCCAAACTAAAATAATTTTTATTAAAGCACCTTCAAATATCTATCCATCATCAGTGACTACAGGCTGAAGAAATAAGTGTAAATTCTTTCCAATACATAACAACCCCTACCTTGCCCACTCCAATGATAAATAACACTATCCTTTTCACTGATTGCAAAAATTAACATTACATATGTACACAATCCACAACAATACATTGCATATCTTAATAATATTGTCTAGACTAATATTATTACGATATTAAAACAGACTCTTATAAAATAAAGACATAAAAATACTAAAACAAAATAAACATATAAAATATAGCAATCAACAAGGTAGAAAATATAAAAAAAACAAAACATACATGTATTGTAATAGATCAAAATGATGTAACTGTAAGATGTATATGGAATGATTTCTTTGAATATTTAACCAAGAACTCCAATGCTGCTGATAAGTTAACAACACTTTTTTTTGTTAATAATGTATTCATTAAAGTTCTCCTTAAAGATATGCCATTTTTCTTTGACAAAAATCTCTTCCAATATTTTTCTCCAAAATAGTAGCTTATTTCCACAAAACATCACTGGTCAAAATTAGGACTTGAAGTAAATCCGTGAAAAAATGAGAAAAAAGAAAAATGTGATTAAGTAGAGAAAGATTAAGTAAGTGGAAGTGATAGATTAAAATATTAATGTGCCTAACTGCTGGTAGATGGTGCTGACATTTCCTTTGAAAATTTCATTTGAGATCTATATTTTTTTCTGTTTTTTCATTTATTTTGTTTATATTCTTTCTTTTTTGATGTATAGTTCTCTCTCTAGACAGACAAAATAAACTTTCATCTTTTTAATTAATCATCCTCACTTAATTTTTTGCATTCACTCTCAATATTAACAGTTTCTTCATTCTGTTCTGGAAAATGGTCATGTAAAAAATTAATTGTAAACATATCATTGCTAAATTTTTCTTAACACATTAGTCTTCCATTTTCAGTATATATTTTGTCTCCATCTGTGTTCAAGATAATTTCATTTCCCCTTTTTCTAGACTTGAAACAGACATTATGTTTTCTCTTAACTTTGGCAGATGGAGAATATCTTCTAATCTACCAAAGTCCTTCATTATTAAAATTGTTGAAATTACTTTTACAACTCCTTTTGAAACAGAATTGATACTTCTTCCATTTTTTGTTTCATGTATAGTTTTGACACCTCACTTTGATCTTCAATCCTGTCCTGATCTGGTGTCATATATGATGTACCAAGTGGAATCTAGATTTCGACTTGCATTATTAGCTGATTTTCATAAACATGATAACAAGGAAAATTCTTACATTTTCATAAGGAAAATTTTTTATATTTTTATTCTCTTGTGCTATCTTGTGCATGCTTTTTGTATTTCATTGATTCTTTTGAGAATGTACTTTATTTTTCTTGTTTCTGTCAATCTTGTTTTTTTTCCATACCAACATTGGTTAGCAAGGTATTTGAGTTTGATGCAAACCTAATAATTTTTCTTAATTGCTTTTTGAATGTTTGAAATATTTTTGCCTTATGATTCTCTTTGCTTGCTTCCCAATCTTCAAGATAACAATATTTGTCTAAGGTCAATAAATTGTTAAAATTCCTATTGGTCAAAAGAACTGTGATCAGATTTTTGAATTTATTATCTTATAAATTTTCAATGATTTGTATCTTACAAGTTCTTTCTCTTTAATTTGTCCTTCCAATTGAGTTTTTGATTTGAAATGCTCTGAGCTCTCAACAAGTTTTGTTCCATCTTTTCAGAAGTTTTCTTCTTCAGTCTTGTCAATTCTAAGATCACGTCCATCTTTTTGTCTTCTGAGGCTCCTTCAAATCTTTCTTTATTTCCAAAATATTTTTGGAATTTTGTTTTCTTTAAAACAAAATTTACTCATTTAAGTGACTCAAAACAATCCGTAAATTTTTCTATTATTTCTCTGCCAATTGTAATATTTCTTTATGCTCTCTTGATCTTCTTCAGTTTTAACAGGTTCTTATTTTCTATAACATCATAAAGTTGTTTTGTCTAAAGTGATGCTTCTGTTTTCATGCTTCAAATATTGTAATTCAAACTGTTCAATCATTCCAAATTATTACTTGAAAAATCCATTTTGGTTGCTAATTCAAAACTAAATACTTTAATTCTAATTGATACATTATCTGTCTTAAATGTAGGAAATAACTTCTTAATCATTCTCTACTACCAATTTGTTATTTTTTAAATGATGAATCTGGACTGTGAATAACATTATTTATTGTTATTCACATTTTCATTACTTTTGTTAAATTATTAACAAAAACATTTATAGGTACACACATAATTAGGCAAAGGAACATGCCATTAAAAGGTTAAATCCTGCCAGACCACCTTTCTTTTGATTTTTGTCAATTGTACATCATAAATAAATTAATAAATAAGTTACATTAGAATGCAGAAATTACTCCTACACACACACAATATCAATGTATCTGTAATTGCACATTATAAAGAATTTTGTTCATTTCTGTTTAAATTTTTATATTAGGTGATTTGTAAAAAATAGTACAATTTATTAATAAAGGAATTATATTTAATGTATTATAAATGTAAAATTATAATTTTTTCAGTGTTCTATTACTGAAGAAGTTACTAAACTGCATTTAATTAAGTATTGATTTTTATAAAAAATAATATATTGTACAATATTTGCTTTAAAAAAAAATAAAGATTAATTTTTTAAAATTGTCAGGACTACAGAATATTACTGACTTATTGCAACAGTTTAAAGAGATATTAATGATATGTTATTTCTTGGATCTTTCATATTAAACTGTGTTTAATGTATTTAAATTAATTAGCATGAAAAATAATAGTACTCTTTACAGTGGGCAAAAAAGTATTTGCACACTTGTTATTTTGTTTATACAAACAAATAAGTGTATAAATAAGTGCAAAATAAATTATAAATAAATTTACAAAAAAAATTTAATATCTAGTTTGATATGTATATAAAAATAATAAATAACAACAAAATAAGATTTTTGTATGTCGAAAAAGTATCTGCACATTAGTAAATATAAACAAAAATAAGAGTTTCAAAATTAAAAAAAATGTTACTAATAGTATGCATGCCTTTTGTTTTAATTACTGTTTGTAATTGCCTGGGCATTGAGTCTACTAATTTTTTAGTTATTTCTGCACTGATTTTCAACCATTCTTGATTGAGCACTTGTCTAAGTTCTGTTTTCTTGTGAATTTTCCTTTTCCTCACTTGTAGATCTAATAAATATCACAAGTTTTCAATAGGGTTAAGATCTGGTGATTGTTAGGGAATTTTTAGCTGTCTTTTCACACTAAAGCAATCACAACTTTCTTACATTTGCTGAATGCTTAGGATCATTGTCCTGTTGAAAATAGAAAGAATCTTCAATTTCTAATTTTGAGGCACTTGCGAATAAATTATCTCACAATATGTTAACATAATCCAAACATAAATCCAAAGAGCACTAATTCCCCTGGTGAATAAATCTTGAAATAAACTGTCAATTAATAATTAATATTTAATTTGTACTATGGTGCTACCATCTATTGGATTAATAATTAATTAATTAAATTTAAACTAAGGTGGTGCCATCTATTATTTAATAATTAAACTATAATTTTGACTATTTTCCCGAAATTAAAAATTTTCCTTGGCCTGGAGTCAATCCAAGAACTTTGGGTTACCATCCCGACGCCTTGCCAGTTAGACTACCAAGACATTGGCAAATTTCCAATTTCGGGATGTATTTAATTTTGAAATTATCGGATTTGTCTGATTGCAGCACTCCCGGATGGGCTAAATCTAGCCGCGGTCCCCTTGGCACTATCTGGGCACACAGGCTTGGCTCAAGCCAGATAACCAATTATTATTGAACCATTACTAACGGGATTAATCATGTAATCCAAATAAATCCGAAATAGCACAAACTTCCCTAATGATTATTTTTTGAATTAAACTGTCAATTAATATTTAATTTGTACTGCAGTGCCACCATCTATTGGATTAATAATTAATTAAATTTGGATCTATTATTAATAATTAATTAATAATAGATGGTGCCATCTATTATTTAATTTTTAAATGGTGGCACTGTAGTACAAATTAAATATTAATTTATTAATTGACAGTTTAATTCAAAAATTAATCACTAGGGGAGTTTGTGTTATTTCGGATTTATTTGTCAATTGATGTTCCTCCACTTATGTCCTGCTCCCATCGTTTTAAGTCTCTTTTTCTTTTTAAACTTCTTGGATCCTCTTTTTTGAAGTGTTTCTAGATTCCATTTAGGATGTTCTTTTGCCATTTTCAATACTTTAATTTTTGTTTCTGTTGGAATATATTCTGATTTTTATTTTCTTTGGTGTTGGTTGATAATCATCAGTCAGATAAATCACCTTCCACACAATAGAATAAATTATCTTTGTCTTCTTCATGAGAGAGAATAAGTTCTTCATCATCTGTTAATATTTTTTCTCCTAACATTTCGACAATGCAGTGATATATCTCTTCTCCAATTACTTTTGCTTCTGATGAAATCGTTGATAGTTTTTTCTGTGTGATGAGATCATTCTCCAATAGATCATCTTCACAAAACGAAAATGCATTTTTTGCTAGTTTACTATGGAGTGGATTTTCAAGGAATTCTTCAGGTGAAGCTGAACTATTAGGATTTTGCTCCATTTTTGTAATTAATAGATATTTCTCAAACTTGTTCCAATGACGTCTTTAATCTCATTCCGAGGTTCCACAATTTGCATGAAATTAATGATAAATAATATAATAATAATAAATATTAAATAATTTATATATTAATATAGAAATATAAAAAAAAACAGCAAAACGTGGAAATAAAAAAAAACACCATTTCTACCGAGTCTCGAACCACAATCCAACTAGCCTACAGAAGCCCGTGCTAACCACTATGCCACCTCAGAGTATATCAACAACAGTAAAATTATTGATATATAAATTGTTAAGAAAACTTTAAATGCTATTTTTGTGTGAATGCTTGAGGGTTGCACTTTGCTACTTTAAGATTTTATTGTACCTATGTCCTCTACTAATGTACCAAGTTTGAAGAAAATCGGTGATGACAATATCTGGCCCTCTCCTTATGAAGTTCAACTCTGAACTTATGATTTATCACCTTATAATGGTGGGGTTCAATTCAAACCCCAGCATCATAAGTTGGATATGGTTGCAAGTTGGGAATATTCAAAATTTATTTCACTACTAATATTTGTTTATTTACTATACAATTAATATTTATTATACAAGAATCAGACACAAAAAAGGACATCTATATATATCCAACCATTAGTTCAAAGGCTTGAACCCATTGAATTGCATTGATCAGTCATAGAATTTACTAATTACATCACCATTGTAAGTATGAGTAGTCATAAATTGAAGAATTTTTGTATAAATCACTATTGTCACTGTGTTTTCTGCAAAGAAAAAGGGTCCCAAAAACTTCTGAATGAGACAAAGCACATCAGAACATTCATCTTTAGACTATCTTTTGGATATTTAAATGGCATGAAGATTTTCTAATATCCATATCCTGCAGTTAGGAAGATTATCCTCTTTCATATATAAACTTTGCTTCATCATTAAATCTCAATCTCCAAAGATAATTTTCATCAGCTTCAATTTTAAATATGTTGGGCAAATTTGGAAATGGCAGGGTTTATCATCTGGCTATAAAGTTTGCACAATCTGTAATTTGTAGGCAGAGTTGAAGATAATTATGAATAATTCTCCAAACAGTCATTTGTGGTATACTTAACTGCAAATAAGCTCTAGTTGATATTTGTGGGTTTGAGAAAATGCTTTTTGGATTTATTCATTTTCCTGTGTGTGTTCAATTATGTCACTCATTTTTGATGCTGTACTCTACTAGTTTCTCGAAATTACTTTAACCAACATCAGATATCATTATTTAATGGTGGATCTTTTCTATATTGAATTCTGTAACAGCATTGCATTGTGATTAAAGAATTTTGTTCAAAAAAACTAAAGTATGCACATTGCTTTCTCTTGACCATTCATCATTTTAAAATGATATATCTCTCAGATATCAATGCAGTGAGTACAGTGTTGCCAAATGAAATTGAGTTATACTTTCTTGTTCTGTAAGCAGTTTTACTTTGTTGTTTCCAGTTTAAAAATTATAGGCCATGGAAACCCTGATGATAATTTAGAATCAATTTTTTTACAATTTAAAGATTCATATGTTATAATGTGATATAAAGAAACTTAGAACTGACAATGGCCTATCTAATCCTGAAAGATGGGATTGCTGTCTTATGATTGGCTGTCCAGAAACACAACTACAGTGAGTAAAAAAAGTTTCCATATGCTGTAACTGCATGTAATAAATAGCTCTTTATTACAAGAAAATATGATAAATAAGATACAAAACAAAAAAAAATATATTAAAATTAAAGTGTAAAGTAGCTTCCTATACTATAAAAAGTAAAATAATTAAATGTCAAATTATGAACAAAGTTAAAACAAGTAAATTATTAAGCAGAAAAGTTTCTGTACAGCAATTTAAAGTATGTCTTACCAGGTTAGTATATTAGTGTAGTTCATCTAATGATCAGTTGGGCCTCCTTTTGCTCTTATGACTTCTTTTAAACGTTCTGGCATTATCCTAACAAGTTTTCTAGTTTCTGGTTAATTTTATTCCAAATATCCATTATTGCAGCTTTTAGCTTTTCTTTGTTGTGTGTATCATAGTTTTTCAATTGATGACCCATTTCTTCCTGTAGATTTTCTATAGGATTTAAATCTGGAGGTGTATTAAGTTGATGAGACATCTTATATAATAACCATTCCTTAACAATCCTTGCAGCATGTTTTGGATCATTATCTTGTTGGAAGATAAATGACCTTCCAAGGGACAATTTATCAGCACTATCAAATATATTATATTTTCCTTCAAGATGTTTAAGTACATATATTATCCATTGTATCATTAATAAATTTAAGATTACCTACTCCTGAAGAATTCTTACACCCCTACACCATCACGTTCCCACCACCATGTTTCACAGTTCCGTATAAATTTTTAGCTTGCATATGTTGGTTTCGTTTTCTCCAAACTATGACCGGTCTGTAGTCTGTCCTGGTTAAGAAAAACCCTGATGTAAACAAACAAGATGTAAAGAGGCCTAAAAGTTTGACGTTATTGGCTGGTTCTGAATGATGTATTATGTCGCTTACATAAAGTAGTACACTTAAAAAAGCCATAGTATTTATGCATAATCACAGAATATAAATGTTTAAGAGTAGTGATTATAATTTTTGTTGCAGTCAGCCAAGGAAATATTATAAATAACTCGTTTCAATGCTTTCTAAGTAGTTTC
>WUQG02005200.1:0-12146 GCA_011317285.2 Androctonus mauritanicus | reverse complement strand
TGCAGCATAATAAGTAAGTTTCTCAGCACTGATACAGACAGATAATACACAACTAAACATCTCAAGTAGCCATGTCTTGATATAAATACATCAATGTATTAATGCTGATGTCACTTCTTGTACATTGCTAGACATTGCATTTTTATGCCAAAGTAAAATCTTGTTCAACTTTCTATATTGCATACAAGAGTATGTTGACTACACAAAAACAAATAAAATAATGATTAAAATATACAAAATACAGAATTATTTAGAATCTTAAAAATGTTATTACCAGCATTACAGGTTATTTATAGAGGGTACAGGTCATTTTTTAAAGAGTTTATTTGACTTATGGTGTTTTTCAACTTACATCACGAGTCTTAGAACAAATTAATGACAAAAAGTAAAGTATGACTTTACTATATTTTGTATAAATAAAGCTCTTATACATAAAAAATTTATATTTATTATGGTATAATAATTTTTAATACAATTAAATTAAATCTTACAAAAAAAACAAAAAATAGGATTCATGTTTAATACCACATAATATTTAATGTGATAGATGGGCATGTTTTTCAGCACAAATTCTTTGAAATGAGGGCATCATTGAAGATATTGCTATTTGCAATTCTTTTTCAATCACTAAACGAGTTAGATATTTTGTCTTTAAACAGCTATCACAGAAAAAGTTTCTAGATATATGAATATTTGTATTGTATTTATAATCCTTTTGTTGATTCATTTTTTCCCAACATCAATTTGAATTTATTTTTTGTTTGGCTCAAAAATGACGTTTTTGTTAATTCTTGCACACCCTCTTGCAATGGACTAGTGCCCCCTAATGGGGCACGCTCCACAGTTTGGAAAACACTGCCATAATAAGATAATTTTCATTAATTCATTTTGTTATTATTCTGATAATACTTAGAACATTGAAAATACAAATAGCCTTTTATGAAGAAGTTAATTCTGACCTATCTTATTATACTCTTCATTATTATTTAAAATATTATATTTAAATAAATTTATTTAAAAGAATAAAAACTCCAAATTTTCAATTAGAATTTTTGGATTTTTTTATATTATTTTAAGAAGTTATTAATTTATATTATTATATTTAGAAGTTATTATTATATTTTTTATAAAATTATTAATTCAGAATTTGCCAAAATCGTTATGATGTAAACAATGTAATTAAAAAAGGCAAATCTACAAAGATGCCTAAGTAAATTTATTTTTCATTATACACTGCCTATTATCCAAGATTAATTAAAAATTGCAGAAAGAAGCTTCTAAGGGAAGTTAAAGTGGGCAGTGTAATTGAAATTTTGGATTTTTTATTATATTTTTTAGAGATTTTTGTAAAATAAGGTAATATTACAAATATTTTTTGGTTAAATTATGTAAATTTTTTATTTAAAGTATTATGTAAATTACTGTAGTTAATTTTGGGTTAAAGACTGAAGAGGGCATTGATAGCCAATATGCATATCTATACAATTGGTTGACTACATTATATATATATTTAAGATTTTAGTAATTTAGAACTTGTCAAAATCATTATGATGTAAACAATGTAATTAAAGGCGGCAAATCCATAGAGATGTCTAAGTAAATTTATTTTACATTATACATTGCCTATATCCAAGATTTAATTAAAGTATTATATTTAGTTTTTGAGTTAACTCACATTTCACATCCTCAATATCAGTTAGAAATACAAGTTATGTCCAGAAGTTCATCTCTCAACAAACTCTCTCAGCTCATGACATCATCTACTCTTAAATTATTCCACTGATCTGATGTGAGAATAAAAGAATGATCTCGTATCGATATTTTATATTTGGTATATAATTAATTGTAAAGAGAATAAAATGAGTTGATTACTATATTAATTAAGAAACTTTAACTTGCTGCACAACATTTATGTAAATGAGACAAGCCTGGAATTGTGAAAGTTATTATAAAAAACATGTATAAAATGACACAATGAGGTGTATTGTGTGTGAAGCTGATTTGTGACTTCTGATTTTCTTATAAGATCAACAATTGCTTGAGTTTTGTATCAAAATAGAGGTAGTAGATTTAATTATTATTTACAGTTATATTTAATGTTGTTTTGAATCTTTGAATTTTTGATTAAACAAGTTTTATTGTTAACTTCTTTTGTGTTTTATTACTGTCTAAATAAACTTTGCTTAATATTTTTTTGGTAAGTGTTTGAATCTAAAATTATTTTTTATTATTTAACCTTACGTGTTTTGGGAATTTATTCAATTTATTAGTATTACTTTCTAGCATCTTTTTTATTATTTATTTCTAACACTTGTTTGATATTTCTAATAAGTTTTTCAGTTGTTTTTTTCTTATCATGTATCCAATAGTTAGTGTTAGATAATTTATTTATTTTTGGAAATAGTAAAAAGATCTGAGCTCAGTCTGCATTCTAAATTTGCAGAGTCATAAAAGACGTCAGGTTTAGATTTATTGCTGATTTTGAATATTGTGACTCTGCACTTTAACTTATGTTGCCATCAACTTATAAAACACTCATAATGGTTATGTAATTGATAAATTTGGTGTCTGATCAATGCACAACAGTTTAATATACTAAAATTATTCTTTTAGTGTTTGGCTCCTGTAGTTCTGTGTTTGTTAAATTTATTACAATAATATATAGTGTCCTTGTAAAGATTGATAGCAGGAAATCCAAAAATTTAGGACATTTCCAACTTCTAACTGCTTTGATTTATGACCTCAGGTATGAACTGAACCCATCTGAATTAGAAGATTTTTAATTAAAAAGAAGTAGACAAACAAACACACAATTGTATAAAGAATTCAAAGCATTATAACTATAGTTATTATAAGATAAACATTAAAAGCATTTTCTTCAAATTCCTTTATTTTTTAAAACAAAATTTATATACAACGAATATAATTAGATGTTCATTTTCTGGCTCAATGATCATTTAATCCAGGAATAGAATAAGATTAGTTTTCAATAGCATTGTATATAAGGCAAATAAGGGAAGAAATCTTTCAAAGAAAAAGAGATTTTAAAATAGTGTATATGCAGAGATGGAACAAAATTTTAAAAGTGAAAGAACTACACCAGACTAATTAATATATATATATATATACATATATACACACAATGAAGCATATAGATGATCCAAGCCTAATTCAACTTGTCTAAATATTCAATCTGGCTATTGGCAATAACCTGATTGACACATCCTTCATTCAGTAATAACAATAACATTCATATACAGCACATACAAAAAAATAAAAATAAAAAAATAAATATTTAAAATTATTATTACTAAATTTCAACAAATAGATCTTTGGTATGCATGCTGAAATCCACCTACACTGGTAAATAGTATTAGTAAAAATAAATAAAAATATGATTATCAACTTCTCACAAAATAACATTAAAAATATAGTGACATGATATATGTATATGTGACAAATCAATGCTTCAGATGGTATAATACTAATAATCATATAATATTACTTAAAACATCATTTTCTGCAGTTGAGAATAATTGTAAACTTTTATTTAACAAAAAACATCTAATGTTTTCAGTAGTTACTACCCTCTTCAGGCTATACAATTGAATAATTTCAAACTTCCAACAGTTTATGTACAAAATCACAACATAGTGCCACTATGGTTACATGTTTTTAAGCAACAAGTTATTACATTCTTAAATAAGTACTAAATTACATACACATAAATATGAGAAATAATAAATGAATCAAAATAAAAATACATCCAAATAAAAAATAAAACACGAAACATATTCTAAATAAAATAATATCCATATAAATGTATTATTCTCGTCTTGCAAATTCATTTAAAGTCTCAACAAGTTCTTTACGAGGAAATAGTAGTTGATATTCACTCATTCATTATGCTATTCTCTTCTTATTGTTTCTAATGCATATTTCCATGCTGTTGGTAGCCAGCTATTCTGTCATTTAATAGTCTAATTGTTATGTTTCTTTATTATTTCTATCATTTCAGCTGTCCGTGCTTAAATTTTCTTTCTAACTTGTTTTATTATTTTCATATTTTCCCATTCTATTCTCAAATCTGTCACATATGCTTCAATTGCCAAAGCTGTGTTCATTCTCCCCTTGGCTATGTCCTTTTTGTGTTCATCCAACCTTTGGACTAGAGTTCAATTGGTCACTACTATGTACAATGCTGGTTGCTATTTTTTCATCTATTACTGGTATTCTGTCAATTCTTTGTTTCTCAATTTCTTTCCAAGGATCTTTTTCATTCTTTAACATGTTGAATATTGTAGGTCCTCTCAATGTCTTGACTCTTATTTACTTTCTTAGCCAGCCTCTTCACAAAATTAAAGTTTAAGGTTATTCAGTACTGTTAAGTAACCTTCCTTCTGATTGGGTTCTGTTGGGTTGATGCATTGCATATAGATCTGTTAACTGTCATTTGAGACTCCTACTTATCTTACTATATATATTCATTATAAATGATCTTTAATTCATTTCATCCACTTACTTATTTGGATCGTGATTAATCCCCTAAATCTAAAGTAGCACAAACTTCCCTAATGATTAATTTTTGCATTAACAGTCTATTTAATAATTATTTTTTAATTAATTTATACTACAGTGCCACCATCTATTGGATTAATAATTTGCTATTTTAAATTTTAGGCTAAGGTGGTGCCGTCTGTTACTTAATAATTAAACTAGAATTTATTAATTTTCCAAAGTAAAAAATTTGTCTTGGCATGGAGTTGAACCAGGAACTTCGGGTTACCGTCCCAACGCCTTACCAGTTAGACTACCAAGACATCAGCAGATTTCTGATTTTGGGATGTATTTAATTTAGGAATTATTAGCCTGTCCGGGAGCATTGTTATCAGCGTAAGTCAGATAATTCCTAAATTAAATATATCCCAAAATCGGAAATCTGCTAATGTCTTGGTAATCTAACTGGTAAGGCGTCGGGATGGTAACCCGAAGTTCTTGGTTCAACTCCAGGCCAAGACAAATTTTTTACTTTGGAAAATTAATAAAAAATTCTAGTTTAATTATTAAGTAACAGATGGCACCACCTTAGCCTAAAATTTAAAATAGTGCATTATTAGTCGCCTAGATGGTGCACTGTAGTATCCATTCATTAAACAATAATTATTAAATAGACTGTTAATGCAAAAATTAACCACTAGAGAAGTTTGTGCTACTTTAGGCTCATTATAAATGATTTACTGTATGCATGTTGCCTTCCTATTTTTACAATATAATCAATCTCTTGTGCCAATGCTTTCCTCTTCAGTACTGTATAAAGTAGCCCTTCTGAAGAAATATCTACTTTTATAATTAACAACTGCTTTTTTGATGTTAAATAAAAGTTTACAATTATTCTGTTTTAAGTAATATTATAAGTAAAGAGTAAAAGCAGTTAACTGTAAGTATGCACTAATAATCATTAAGACAAATCAAAGACTAATGATGGATGAGGACAGGAATTAGTTTACACAATCAAAGTATGAAAACTATTTACATAGCGTTATGTTAAAAAATAAGAATTTACAGTATATAGAATTATAATATAAATTCTAACAGCTAAGAATGTGCTGCTTCCATTTCCTGGTCTGCAATCTAAATTTCCACATTTCTCTAACAGAAATCATCTCTAGATAACTTGTATGTTATTTACTAAATTTATAAAATAATTAAACATTTCTAATTATAATTAGTAGCAAACAAATTCTCTCATTCTAAATGTTAGTTAATGTAGTTAAATTATTTCTCATTATGAGGATCAGCAAATTACTGAATATTCATACTAATGGAGAAGTTAGAAGTGTTTGATATATGTGAACAGCATGAGGGAAGACCAAGACTTCATAAGGAATTAACATCTGATTGTTTTCAAAGTACAAATAGCAGTATTCAAAGAAAAGATGGAGCATCAGAATGAACATTGAAGAATGTGCATCATTTTGTTGATGATACTGAAATGACTACAGAGTCCAATCAAAATAATACAATTGATAAGCAAGAAAGTAGGGAATTATTAAAGATTCTGATGCGAGGATGGAACCATTTTCACTTAAGAAATCCATCAGTAGGCTAAAATTACATATATCATGCGACCCTATTATTTATTTTATTAGGAATGAGCTTAATGGCAATTTCTGAGTCACCAGTTAACCAGCGACAGCAACTTCAAAATGACAGCAGCTTTTAACAGCAACCAGTGATCATTGTTTAGTAAAAGTGATAAGTGTGTGGTGGCTGGCAACAGACTTCAGTGCTACATTCATGGATAAAATCACAAAGTACACAAAGCATGAAGTTTTTAATTATTTTTTTTTTATAATAATGAATAAAACTTCATTATATTAACTTGAAAATAAATCGACAACTCAACTCAATATGATGCCATCAGTTTATACAGTTTATATAGTTTCTTTAAATTTTAATTAAAAAGTAAAAAGATGGTTTATGACTTGATCAGCATTTTATATAAAGAAAATAGAATTTTCAATTTATAATTAATCTTTAATAAAGTTGTAAATTATATGGAACAAATAACTCAAAATCAACTATACATATCTAAACTTATCTCTTCCTTTATAGCAGGAGTTCTTAACATTTTGATGACTCCAAACCTCAAATGGTGTGTCCCATACCCGCTTCATTTATTCTATCATGTTCCATTCATGTACTACACAAATATAAATTAATACATTAAATAAAATAAATATTAGTATTCAGAGATCAAATCCCACATTTCGAAGGGGTACGAATACCCCTGGTTAAGAACCCTACTTTTATAGATTTTACTTTTTAATTTCAGTTTAGAGATTTTGATAGTGGAAATCATTAGAAATTTTTCCATGTAATTTAACCAGATACTGCAGGCTGCAGTAGCTGGAATAGCCATTTATCTCTAACATCCAACGAAAAGCTTTCTGTCTGTCACATGCCGTAGTCATATGTCGCTGTTGAGTAGCTGGTTGGCTGTTTGTTACCAGCTACTCGCTGCTACGTATCATTTGAAGCAGCTTCAGAGATCTGAGAATACAGTGCGTGCGCACTAGATCGGTCGTTGTTAAAAGTAACTGTAAGCTGTTGTCGAGTCGTTGCTAGCAACAGTAATTTTTAAATATTAGCGAACAATATTGCAATATTGATAACCGTAAAGATTTGCGCTTACTGGTAACGTCTCGCCTATACTGCCATCTATCGGCAGCAAAACTTACTTTGCTCATTTTCGTATTTTCATATCGCTTATTTTACATCCCAAACTTCTAATCCTTCTGTTTCAGTCTGTCTTAGCTTCTTCGTTTTTTCTCAGCCCAGTAGATAATTCTTGTTATTTGACTTTAACGATATTTGAATTGGGATCTTTCTGATCTGTAGTCCATTATCATACCAATTATTCTGCGCTTTCAATTCGAAAATATCTCTTCGGAAGTTTTATTTAACTTGTCTGTGCGCCTGATTCACTGGTACATACTTAATTCCTAGACATCTAGACGAGTATTTATAGTATATGACTAACGACAAATTCAGAGTTGTTGTCGGGCGCACATTTTCTCGCGTCGCGTGTCATCGACTACCACGACGTGTCGTTTCCGCGAATTTGCGAGCTGTATATACAATGACATGCAAGAATTAAGATCGTATGTTTCTGGCGCGCCGCATCTCGTTAATCGCGTGGTGCTAATCTGAAACTAGAAAATATAATGCTTTGCATTTTCACGATCGCTCGCGGCGTCACGCACTATATGTGGGCCAATGCAGCTGATATTTTAAATTGGGTTATTATCAATAATAACCTATGCGGTTGATAGTTGAGGTTATAATATATCTAGAAAACTTAATTCAATTTAAAGACTTGTTCTTATCGAAATATGCAGAGCTTATAGAACAGCACCAACAAATGCGCTCCAAGTCAGCGCCGGATGTAGATATTTTGTCACCCGAGGCAACATTAGAAAATGGTGCCCTCTCTTCTCTTCACTCATGCGCATTAATATATAAACATACGTAATACTTTGCAACCGGAAATTAATGATGTCAAACATAGTCACTGAGAAACATATAAAAACTTTTTATTCCTTTTTTTTCAAAGCAACAGTTAACAAAATACTATCAAAAAATACATTTCTATTAGATATAATATAAATGAATTTTTATTTAATGTAATTAATAGGAACTACAGTTTAATTTTTCTTGCTTTCAACCAGGCAAAATATGGCTGTTTTCATAACGTATTGGCTAGAAATACATTTTTATTTTAAATCAAAAATTTACAATCGACTGATATATTCTTAGTAAAGCAATCGTTTATAAACTTGAAGCGAGATTTAATTAAGGAAAATTTTATCAATCTTGAAAGATTCAGTATTCCGTTGTTTTACTATCATTGTGGATCATTTTCGATTTACGAATTTTTCCATCTACGATGGAGTTATCAAAATAATCCTATCGTAAATAGGAGAGCACTTATATCGTATTTTCATTTTTTTTTAAGGTTTGCAATTTACTTTAATTAGAAAATATTAAATTAAAATGTAACCTACTTATTTTAATTTCAAGATCGTATTATTCAATATTTAGTTCTGTCCTGCAAAGAAAATCAGACATACAGTAGAGAATGGTTGACATATGTTAAACAAAGTGTCTTGCAGAGAGAGACTAAACAAAGGAAAGAGGAAAGATTTTTCAAAATGGAATACGCTTTAGTAAAGGATTTGTAGAAAAGGATAATAAATGCATCAGAAAGGAAGACTGCAGTAAGCATGTATTCTACTTATTCTATATTAAATCATATAAGGTATGAGTTTAATGTATATTCTTTCAAATTAAATTATTTTTCCCCCCTCCAAAATTTATGATTTTTATTGTTAAATTTAATATAACTGACATTGTAGTATGTTTATTTTAACAATGATATAAGATTTGATTAATTTCCATTTAATAAATCAAATAATTAGTTTTTTTTTAATCTGTTAATCTAAAATTTTAGAAATTTTATATTTGTATTTTTAAAATTTTAAAATTTCTATTTTTTATATATATCATTTGTAAATATTTAAAATGTAATATGTGCTATGAGTAAAGGATAAAAATCATTATTAAGATCATTTTTTTAGAAAATTTTACTAAATAAAAGATATTTTTCTATAAATATATTAATAGAAAACTGCTTAACCAGATCAAATTATGTTATTTTGGTGGATTACTTAAATATTACTGGCTGTGTTGATGCTGAACAAATAGGCCACACTGCATTGGTGAGTGTTGAAATGAATCTGCATATAGAACAGACGGTTTAATTTTAACTTTTTTATTTCATGTGTGTACTGTATATAAGTACTTTTACAAATAAACCATCCACAGCACTACTTGGCAGTCAGAGTAGAAATACAAATAACATTCATTTATTGACTAAACGCAAATGTTTTCGGTTGATTCTTACCATCCTCTTCAGGCTACAAAGTTTTAAAACTGTTCTAACAGCATAGAACAAACGATCATGGATGGAGTCAGGTTCATTTTAGTTACGTTGGGTGACTTAAATGAACCTGACTCTACTTAGTGCCAAGACATTTTTCATCTGTGCAAGGGAGCACGTATGCAGGAAAGAACCTCTGCTTACGCAAGGACTTGAAAATCTTGTTTCTTTTATTTTTATTATATTTTGTTATTGTTTTTCCACTAATGTATGTTAATTTACTTATGTTTTGATTTGTATGTAATTTGTTAAAATATTTTTGTGAAGTGTTTTTAAAATTTGGAAGATTGTTCCCATAGTAACAACAAACAGTTCACCTATTATTCCATGAGCGTTTGTTCTACACTGTTTGAACAGTTTTAAAACTTTGTAGCCAGAAGAGGATGGTAAGAATCCACCAAAAACGTTTACAGTTAGTCAATAAATGAATGTTATTTGTATTTCTACTCTGACTGCTGTGGATGGTTTATTTGTACTAGGATAGAGTTAGGCAGTAAATATCCGAGAATTATGAGTACTTTTACTCCATTATTATTAAATAGGTAGCTACAGCAAAACATTGTGTTTCTGTAACACAATGTTTTTTACAGTAGCATATTATCACTTTATATTGTAAGGAAAATAAGATTACAATCCATTTTCTTTTACAGAACTAAGTAATTACATTTGCACTCGTATCATTCTCATTAAATAATTCAACCAATATTATTTTATTCTCATTTTGATGAAAATATTTGATAAACTTAAAAATAAATATGTAGTTCAGCTTTTACAGGACTGACAGTTATAAACATAGATTCTTAGAATCTATGTTTAATAACTGGCAATCTTATAAAAAGTCTGTACTACATATTTATTAACATAGATTCTAAGAATCTATGTTAATAACTATGATATAAATTCTAAAATATTGACATGAAATAATATGCATTATTGAACAGAAATAAATTATGATAAAGATGGACTATTTTTATAGTATAGTTTGAAAAATATATGTTTTCTACAAAACTATTCTCAGGCGAAGAAAATTGAACTAAATAGCCAAAATTCAATGTTATGACAGTCTAAAAAACTAAATTATTAAATGAATCCTTATATTTGAAAGTTTAATAAAATATTGTACTTTATTTTAAAAAATTTCCACACTATAATTTGAAATAGAAGTAAATGTTACTGTTTGTACGAATAATAAATTGAAAAATACATTGAGGACTGTATTTTTACAATTAAAGAACAGTACTGTATCCATTTTCATATATCTACAGTTTGTTAAATTCTTTTACTGCAGTTAAATCTGATATTCATAAAAGTAATAGGTTTCTTCTTTATTGAAGTGTTAAAACTTTAGCTTTAACACTTCAGTTTTAAGTGAAATATAAAATTTATATCAGAAAAGTTATGCGTAATTTATTTTATTCTTAATTTCTCTTAATTACAAAAACATATAACCTAAATTAATGAATTTATTATGCAAATCATTAAATAGAAACTTTATTTCAAATTATTTTAGCAAAATATTATAATATTTTTTATTTATACTTTTATTTTAAGATATTTTTCATACATAGTACTATCTATAAAAGTTTACATCATTTAGTAAAACATAATTTGTTATTTTCAAGATTTAAATTTTGCTCTTCTTGGATTTTTTTAATGATTTAATTAATATGTCATCCATGCATTACTTGAAACCGCGGTTATGTTCGATAAAATTAGATCAGTATTTATTTTAATTCGCCGGAATCTGAAACAAAAAATAACAAAGTTACTTTTTGATTTATAATAATTTACTTTTATCAGAAAGTTAATAAAAATAAATTTTATTATGCTCTTCAGAGGCAAATTAAATAAATCAAACAAGGCTCTTTTGAGTCCCATCCTAGTCCGAGTTATCCTGTCCAAATTAAGGATAGCATGCATTCATCTATGAAACAGCCTCGTTATTTGGTATCTTATAAATATCGGTAGCCGATACTGATTTCAATCACAAGATTTGGAATTCAGGATCTCAGATGATTTTAAATAATCTCTTTCCTGGCAATATGGTGTTTCTAATCTTGGATTTCAGAATTCTAGAATGTTTTATAAAATTTATCACAACATAAAAAAATTACAGTATTTGCTTATTCTTTATATTGCAGGGCACTAATATTATTTATAATAATAATAATAATGACTAATATAATGAATAATGAAAAAATAAAAGAATGAAAATGAAAAAATTAAAAGTTAGTATTACTATAAGTAATATTACTATGCAAAGAAAGATTATACTATATGTTAATATTAACATTACTATATGGGCGGCCGGATGGCCGAGTGGTAATGCTATCGGAGTGCCACCCAGGAGGACCCGGGCTCGCGTCTCAAGTCTGGTAATTCCTGAAAAGTTTTTCCGGTGTGCTGGGCTCGGCCCGCCGATCCGATCCCTATCCTTCACCATCCGGTCCCTCTCACGGGTGTGGGTGCAGCCCGTAGTTGGAACTGGCCCCGCCCCTTAGTAATCTCCCTGATTGGAAAGGAGTGTAAAATATGCAAAAAAAAACATTACTATAAGTTAATTATCTATAAGTAGATGGCCACGTGTATAAAGCTGAAGGATCCGGGTTCAAACCAGGTCCAACACCTCCACTTTTTCAGGGGT
>WUQG02005189.1:0-12147 GCA_011317285.2 Androctonus mauritanicus | reverse complement strand
CCTCGACGCCCTCGCGGTAGTGATGTCGGTGGTTCCGACTCTTACCGGGCGTTTCAGCGTCGGTATAGTTGTCGTAGCGTAGTAGAGTCGTTCCATCGGCGGTCATGTACTGGAACCCGTATTTGATTCCTTCCGGGTATTCGTTGCTCGTCGGGACGCTCCATGCGACCATTTCGTAGCGGCTTCCATCATCGAACTCGTAGTCATCTTGGAAGCGCGGCGTTCTCGGCATTGATCCCGCTTGCAATCCCATATACACCCGGCCAGCAAAAATGTTGTGTTGCCCCATTATAGCAACATAAGTAGCGGGAATGAGTATCTCATACTCCACGGATAAATCACATCTGGCTATACTGAAATGGTGGTTCGCCAATGTATCGCTCAGGGGTTGGTGGTGTGCTGATAGTCTGGTATTCGATGTTCGCCCGGTGTGCGCTGGGGATGTGATTTCGCGTCTTCCCGTCAGTAGACACATACTCGTTGACAGTCTGTCAGCAAGACACCGATGTCCTGGGCGTGCTCCCCCTGTTCAGAGGGGACCCTCTCTGCACAGACTGTCAGTAAGTCCCTTCATTTATATATTCGCCACCCTGTCACTAAACCGTTCCAGATATTTTTCAATGGCTGTTATAATTCAAACATCTGGAAAGAGACTCTCCTAAAGCTGGGAGATAAATATTCTTCTGAATATTTCACTAGAAAAATATAAGGAATAGTTAACCTAGAAAAGTTATTTAAACTTATTGCTTCTGAGATACCCCAATATAAATTTTCACCCCCTTCAGTTATAAACGTGGAAAGATTCGGAAATATTATTTTAGCTTATCTGGAAGCAAACTTCGATATAATTTTATTGGTTTGTTCCACTAGGAATATCTTCGTGAAAATATTATTAAATATTTTTTATATATAGAAATTCATCGTTGTAAAAATTTTAAAAGCTTAATTTATGCTAGAAAAATACGTAAAAGTTTAATAATATCCTTTGGAATATATGTATATAAAAACCCTTGTGATCTTTAGAATATATTCTGGTATAAAATATTTAAAGAACTTGTTTTGCACTCTGTCTTTTTATAATTTCGAATTTTTAAATTCTAGATTCTGTTTCCTCGTTAAAAATTTTGATCTAATCATTATTTGCATCTATTATGCAGATTAAATCGAATCGACGCCTGGTCGAGTTTACCAAGAATAGAAATATTGAACTTTATATAATGATATTTGAACGTATTGAACTTTATATAATGGACATTTCATGCCATTTTTAAAAAACTGTTCTCTGAATTTTTACATTCTAATGTATTCGCATTTCTTTATTACATCCTCTCCGAACGTCTTTTTCTCATTCATTCGTTCGATGTAATATCGAAATTTATTAAATTTGTGTCAATATTAATGAAATATGTGGGAAATTTTGTATTTCAACATTTAATCTATCTGATTTTTTAAATAGGATGAACGTGATTTTTAAGAATACTCGAATATATCTCATTCAAGTAGGGTAAAAAAATAAAAAGAAAACTAAAAATAAGTGGTAAAATAAATATTTTTCAACTCTTTGTCACCTCTATACATTTCTTTACTTTATCAAGAAAGGATTTCTCAGTATAATAATAATAATATATATAGATATATATGGCAATAATGACTTTTTATTAAAGATTAATTTCTTAGCGAAGAGGAAATTTGATGGGCTTCAAGGAATTCCCCTGATCCATCGTTTATGATGATATACTTGATGAGATCCTTGGAGACCAGTGATGGTGTTCATGAATTATCTGGCCTCGGGCCCTTCATCATACAGTAGCGATGTTCCAATGTGGTCCTTCCAATACTTGATTGCCCGAAAAGATTGCATTGTCCGATTCACGTCGAAGAATACCTATTTTGACTGGTGGGGACTTTTCTGTTACTGTACTGACTATTTCACATGGAAAAGACATTGTTCAGAGGCAAATGGAACGAATCAGACTTGGTCCATCTGAAAAATCTTAAACTGATATTTTAATGTACAAAAAGTTAATTTTCATATTCAATAATTAAAAAGATACTTCTCCTAAAAAATTCCTTATAGTTAGGCAAAACATCAGATAGCACTATACTCACCATCATGCTTACCCAAGTGCTTAGCAGATTGACATTTGGAGTGAGTTCAGAAAATCATCCCATAAGTCTCCGCTGGAGAAGCTAAAGAATGATCTCACATCGTGAGACAATATTGATTTGATTTGATTTGTTGAACATCATGACAGGCCCAGCTGTTCAACAAATCACGTTGTTTTATGACGTGGCATAATTCTTTAGCTTCTCAGCGGAGACTTCTCGGAGCATTTTCTAAACTTACCATTGGTTGTAAGCTTTATTACTATTTAGTTGTAAGTTAAAGTATAGAGTACTTGTGTTAGATGCTTATTTTTTGTGATTTCGATAAGTGTTTAAAGTAGTGTTAGATTTTGTATGGTATTTTTGTATTAGGAAATGCGACAATCAGTCATTATTAAACTGCTAATTGATGATTTTAGAACATTGAACGATACACCGATAACCGATGAACTTGTGCCTTTTGAATAGATCAAAGATCAGTTATTAGAGGAAGGAGTTGTTATTCACAAAATCCATACTCTTGACATTGACAAAAACGCATCAGATGATGATGGTGAGAAAGTGATTTTGGTGACGATGACCACGATACTATAACTTCAAATCAAGAAAGTAGCAGTTTGCTGTTATTTGTTCGCTTACCTCAAAAATTTTTGAAAGTGGAATACGCTGAAGGTTATTTGGCGATGTGTACAAATTTCGGACCAGGTAACCACGAGATAAAACAAATACTGACCCTCCGATTCTTTATAACTCTGGAAAGTCCATCGACAATTAACGAGGTCGATTTAATGTCAGAATAGTTACGTGAAATTCGCGGATACTACATAGGAAATTTTGTTATTCATCTTTTTTTTCAATATTATTATTATTGATATTATAGGGGAGACTGGGGTCAATTGTAACAAAATGTACATTTTTATGGATAACATCTTCAATATGCGAGTATAAAATTTCAAAATATGTTTGAGGACTTACTTTGACCTTTCTCTTCAAGAACAGATATTTATTTTGGCCAAATGAAAAATGTGTTAAACAATATTTTACATATTCGACATAATGTGTATTGTTACATTTGACTCCATTCACGGGGGCAATTGTAACAGTCGTCGTAAATAATAGATACTCTTTTCAACTAATTACTTAAATACATTTATTAAACAAATTATGAAGCAAACTAGATATTCTGAGGCTCAAACTTGTATTCCACTATCACTTCAGATAGATTTTTAAAGAAAGATGCCACATTTTCCTTATTAAAATTCATTGCTCGTGAAAGGCTGGGTTGCTTCAGGCGACGAATTGACAAAGAGGGATTTCTCTGTAAGAACGCATTGAGCCACTCTGAGCCAGCCATCCCCTCATTCCAGCTTTGAGGGAATTTAAAATTGTAGTGGACAGCACATTGATAGGCTAACATTCTGACATCACGGGTAGACAAAATATAATAAATGTCAGCTATAGGCCTATGCTTAATATAATCAGTTACTCTTTATTCTTGGCATGATTGGAAAACAGATTGTGGGACTTATATCCCACTTTCGTGTTCTCATTTCATTTTGTGACAGAAAAACACATGACAAATCCCATTTTCCTTAGACACACTGCGAACAGATCTCCCAGAATTTAGAACCTTTGCTGAAACAGCTTTCGTTATTTCCTGAGATACCGTATCGTTTGTAGTGGTTCGCTTACGATTCCTCGACATTCTAAAAGAGAATGCAATTAAAATTTGGTTTACCATCAATGTATTTTTAATTTTAGAAAGAGAGAAAAATATTCTGTACGGCTGGGTCAATTGTAACATGTTACAATTGTTCCCACGTACTGTGTTACAATTGATCCCATGTTACAATTTTAAATGAGATTCATTATAACTAAAAAATCACAGTATACTTAAGAGTAGAGATTTAAGGGGGAAAACTGTACTAAACACAGTACCTTAAAAAGCTAAAAATAAATCTTAACAGCTTACCTATTATCCACAGGAAGAAAAACTACAGGACAAAGAAATTTTACTTTTGAGCACAATAAATATGCTTTCACTTCTTGCTGAAACACCCTTGAGGGGAAAACGGAGTAGATGTTTTCCTTTTGTAAATGGACTGTGCTGCACACTCCTGCCATCATTCGGTTGCTCTATGTACTATAGTTTCTGCAAACTTTCAAATGTTCAATTGCCCCGTGTTACAATTGGCCCCAGTCTCCCCTACTTACTTGTTAGTGTATCAACATTATATCTTTATTCAAATAGATCCGTGTTATTTTTAGCTAACTTACTATTCAACTGAATCATTCAATTTGCATGTGCATTCAATTTTATATCATTTTATTATCGTTATCAGGTCCGGACCGATTAATTGTAGTGCCTGAGGCAAGTTTTAAAAACGACATCTTTTAAAATTTTTTTGAAAATCTCTTAAGGAATGAATAATAGTTTACTTAATAGAATAACAGACATTTTAAGAAAAATTTGTATTAAATATAAAACAAGTTTTATTTATATTTAAAAAAAAGAACAAAAATAGTTTGAACATTACAATACTTTAAAAAAACAAAAAAATTGAATATAATTTATTCTAAATTACTCTTCGCGATTTTATTGTAGCAAATTGCAATAAAAGCTTGAAGAGGGGTATGAGGACCACTTTTTAAATCCAATGAATTAATTTTCATTGTAAGAATGTTGAATAAAATATTTCATATTAACGACTAGCGACACAGCATAAAATAATGTTAATTGTCTCATCCATCACTAGTAAATAAGCAAAATTATAAAATAAAATTTGCAGAAATATGTCTGGGGTGATAAAAATAAACTTTAATTATAATAAATAATATAAACATATTATAATAATGTATATAATATATAATGCATTAAGAACCCGAATGGAACACTGTGCTTCTTTTAAAGTTTAATGAAAAAATTGTTTTCTTTCAATGCCAGATTGGACCAAGTGAGTTTTGGTTACTGTCCTCTATTGACCAGCGTATTTTTTATATGGTCCAAGTTAACTTTGAGTACAAAATGTTACAACTAATATAGGCCTATATCATGTAGCATAGAATATCAATCAACCTTTAAAATAAATACTGTTCAAAACGAAAGTAGACCATCCAACATAATTTCTAAAATTTTAAAATAATTAAATATCTAGAGACTACACATACCAAATTGCATTTGCTAAAAAAATTACAAAATATTAAATAAAAACTTTTAACAACATAAAACAATGGGAAGTTCAAAATTACGGGGCTTTTTAAACAGTATTTTTTCGTGTCCTGAGGAAATATAGTGTGATTCACTCTGGCTCTCAACCTCATAAAAATATAATTAAGATAATTTGTGGTGCAACAAACTACAAAATTAAAACTATAATAAATGTTTAATTGAAAAATAAACGCAATCTGTTTATTTTTAATTAATCTCATTTATAGCAACTGATAAAGCACAAAATATTTCCTTCTATTTATGTTTTATTACTAATTTTGTCAAATTATTATTTTTTGGTCTTCATTATACATTTCATATTTTTGCAATTCATTTTGGCGCCTGAAGCGGTTGCCTCGCTGCCTCACCAATGGAACCGGCCCTGATCGTTATTATTATGTCTTTATGTAACCTTATTAAGTTGTTCTAATTTTTTTTTTCGTGAAAAGATCAATGAAACGAAAGCAAGCTTTCTTTAGGTCCCCATCAAATATTATTACTAACTTTCTAACATAAATAAATATAAAATTAAAAGGATTGAGAATTGTCCTCGTTCGAGAACCGGTATATTGAAAAAGTTGGACTAGGAGAACAGAACTAAAACATCAGAAATATAAACTGATAAGTCATAATTTATTCGTTCCGGAGAAGAACGGAGATTTGGTCTGAGAAAAAGAGTTGGTTCCTTTCACGGAGATTACGAGGGGGAAAATTAAAAAGAGACAAATACAGAATAAAAATAAAAGAAAAAGATAGAACTAATTTCACTAGATTAAAAATCACGTTGTTCTCTGATTTATCAGAAAAATGACTCTTGCAGGTATGTTGGCGATCGAGGAAAGAAAGATATTCTAACCCGTTTAAGATCGTTAAAGATCGTATCTTTAACGAAAACGGAACTGCTTCACATTAAAGATACGACACACAAAAAATTAAAGATACGACGATGTCTTATCTTTAATTTGTTTTAACTAATTGGGAACCAAATAAACATGATTTTGACTAGAAATAGGTATTGTAATTTGTCCACATAAGGTAAACGCCGCAGTAATCGACACTTTCTGACTTTGTCAAAATATTAAGATTTTGATTGAACCGATTCTGGATCTGTGATAACCCTGTGATTCCCATTCTGACGATTACGGAGAAACAAGTTATCGATCAGTAATGCATTAAAAACTCTGAGCTGTCGATAACTGGTACATAATGAATTTTCTTCTTATTTGCACATTTTTATTAAATCTAACAAAACATTATTAAATTTCAATGATTGCCCTATTTAATCGATGAACCGCTGATGTCATTAAACACATGTATTTACAAATACATATAACAAATATGATTTGACGGTTCTTTGAACACAAGATTGTTCTTTAACATATCGATTACTGGGGCATTTACCTTACGCAATCTCCGTCTAATCTGAACAGCATATGTACTCATCCGCTTGCGAATTGGCCTGACGTTCGCAGATCCCAACAGTAAGGAAGAACAAATGCTTATCAAGAACTGACAGTTCCAGTACAAATTTGAAAATATATTTAAAACATTTCCTAAACAAAATGTGACAGAACTGTAAAAACAGATCAACGTCTTGTTGCAATTTCTTGGAATTTGCAAAATAGTGTTAATATAAATAGAAAAATTTTTTTTACATGATCCAGGAGATTTAAATAAAATCGATTAGTTCACATCCAAGACTTTTTGTGGATTTACGAAAATTAGTTGTTCGAAGGCTAGGATATAAAAGCCCAGCCATAATACCATTATTCTTCGTTTATTAGCCTTTTCATGATTTAATTTTATCTCAATCGCCGGACCCAATTGGGTCCAATCAATCCAATTGGCTCATATCATATATGTGCTTATTCCGCATTATTTGAAAGTTAAAGAAATTTAGATCCAGTTCCAGGCAACTAGATCTAAATACCTCAAAAGATAGATACAGTATATGTCTTACATTTTATAACAAATTTGTTTTTAAATACTTCATTACAAGCTTTGTTTTCGACAATTAAATATAAAATTTTTATATTTTATAAAAAAAAATTTAATCATAGAAATATAAAGATTAGAATTTTTAGTGTGACGACACAATTTGCACGACTTTCCTCACCTACGTCATTTATCTTCACAAAACTATTATTCCTTTCCTCGCCTAACAGCATGACGTAGATTATGGATCCTCCCATATGAACTTTGAATTTATCTCTATAGATCAATTGTTTAGAAAACAATAATTACAGATTATAATTGATAACAAAATAAGGATGCAAAATTTAAGTATCGAAAAGATATAGATAAACTGTTTATTTTTTCCCAGCACATAGCGTATCCCAAAAGTAGGCGAACAATAAGAGTGCCACAGCCAGAAATTTAGCAAGGGAATGCAATTAAAAATTTTAAGAAATATCGAATATTGTTTGAATTAAACTGCGTTCAAAAATACATAAAATTGTATATTATATATTTTATTGATTATGATTGATTTATTCCACTCGAATCTATTGTATAAATAATAATCACATGTAATCATTGAACAAATAACTATTAGTAGCAACTCCCTGCTACTAATATCTATTTGGGAGATGCTACTAATATCTAGATATTAGTAGTAACTCCCTACTCCTAATATCTAGTAGATATTAGTAGCAGGGAATTGTTCTCTTGCACCTTCCTGGTGCGCCTCTGAAAAATAAATACCTTTCTCTTTTTTAGGTGCTGAGACCTCATAGTTGGTAATCTGATTGAGGAATAGAGAAAGTGGATCTTGCAGACATATTGGAAAATCTGAAGCAGTGCCTAAAAAATGGCAGGAGACATTCTATACAACCCCATCGAAATGACACTAGCGTACTTCAAGATTATAGGATTAACACAGGAAGTATAGCTTTGTGTGTTTAAAGTGTTTAATTTGGTTAGAAAGTATCGATCAAATAATCTAGAAACACCGCAAAAATTATTACATTTATATGTCCTATTCTTATATTATAAAATCATATTTAGTGTTCACCTACTTTTGGGAAACTGTATATCTACAGATATCTGATAAATGATTTTTATTCTAGTATCTCTTTTTGAGTATCTTTATATTCATCCGATAAATTCAGAAAAAATAAAGTAATTTTGCTAGGATTTGTTTCGACACTAATCTATTATAATCCATTTAAAAAACGTAGAACTTTATATATTTATCATAAATTTTACCAGTTCAAAATAAAATATTTACTGTATTTTCATTATTTTTGCTTATTTTTATTTTAAATTTCCCTCCTATTTATATTTAAATGAAAAATTTTCGGTATTGTAAATTATTTTTTGCTTTCATCATTAGAGCTAGGAAAACTGTTTTACATAGAAGTAAACTCGAAATAATTTACTATCGATATACTTGCCATGGTCGAGTCTTCTATATGGATTTCTATTAAATTTTCTATATGAGGAAAAAAATTATGAGTTAATGTGAAGCGGGATTATGTAATGTTTGTATTTAAGAATTTTGTGAAATTTTTATCGAGTTAATGTAAATATGTTTATGTAAATCCAAATTATGGTTCAATGTTTTGAATATGGAGTAGCAAATAGATGTAGTTAGCTATAATAAAGAATTCAGTTAAGATAATCATCATCAGTTTTTTTTATTTTTGACAAACGAACATATATCAATAAACCTTAATAGTTAGCATATAATTTAAATTGACCATTTATAAATTATGATACATTAAATATACAGTCAACTGGGCGATAAACAAATCTTTGCAGTAACTTATTTTGTCTGTAAATATTGTTATATCATTATTATTATTATTAGTCGGAATTATAGATTCTATGTGAAATCACTGTATTATATCTCCTATCAAAGTGGATCTCTGAAACCAGAATCAACCACTCCCTGTAAAAAGTAAATATGTCACGTATTGTGAAGCTAACAAACATAATTTTATTTAATAATAATTAACAAAGACGAGTATTACAATCATATTTATGTAGATAATTAGAATAAATATACAGTTTAATTCAAGTGCATATCGATAAGGAAATGACCCAATTGATAAACAAAAAGTTTATCGAATCTCGTAGAGTTTCATCGATCGAAGAATATTTTCAAACAGATAAATAATATTAAAATATTTCTTAAATAAATATTTTAGAAGAAAACATTCATTTATCGGTAATAAATGGTGTTTTGTTTGGTTTTTCCTTATACGACAATGATTACAAATTAAAAAAATACAAATTATTTCAAATGCCTATTAAATATAATCAATAGATTATGAAACCTTTAGATATATTACAAAGTTTTTATGATATAATAGAATCATGTGACTTGATATAGCCTAATAGATATTATTTATCTGTTTTTTGTTTAGAAGATTCGTTTTCCACAACTCTAATTTTTCTAATGGGTCTGATATTAACGGTTCCTTTAATTGCTATCTGCTACGTTATTAAAAAATATTGTTTTTCTGAGAATCTAGACACCGGTGAGTATTTCTATAAAATTATATTTTAATAGTATTTCGGTATATACTAAAATATTTATGGGATATCATATATTTCTTTACAGTTGTTTAGGGTATGGTTAAATTAATAATTTTATTTTTCAATCAATTTTTACTACCTTTTTTAGTTTTCTGATAAAATATTTGTATAGGTTATCAAGAGGCACGATTACTAACGCCAAGTAATATAAGTATAGTAGTCTACTTATCGGAGTTGTTATGATCAAAATTTAACTCGCTGTAACTTTTGACCTAAATTAAATATTATTAATCTGACAATTATATTCGAGAAAGGTATTCAGTAGGAGACTGACAACAAATTTAAAGCTTCAAGACCAATTAATAAAAGAACAAAAACATCTAATATCTTCTAAACTAAGTCTATATCCAGTTTAAAAATCAGCAAAAAAAGCGTTGTTTTTTTTCTTTTCCTTCTCCGCACGGCCATATCTGTAATTTGCAATTAGGGGAAGGTGAGGCAAGACGGGGCCACGGGGCAAGACGGTGTAGGTATTATTTCTCTGAAATAGATGTCGTTACCTAAAAAATATTTTGTCGACTTCTTACGTGGACCCTTAGGAATTATTGGAAAGAACGCCGACATTCTTGAAACTGTTGTTTTCGGGCTACACGAAGAGAAAGTATTTTTTCTGTTGTTTGAATGACTTGATCTTATTTTAGAAGAAATTGAAGTGTATAACAAAGCTGATATAATTTAACTTTCTTTAATAATATTCTTTCTATAAATAATAATATGTATTAGTAATGTTTCATGATCCTTATCAAATTTCTCAATGGCTTATTTCTTACTCGTGGAGTGGATATATCGACAAGCGGTAGTAGGGGCAAGATGGGGTCAGGCAGGCTGGGGCAAGATGGGGAAGTACCCATCTTGCCCCATGCCTTGGAAATCTAAGAATGATTGGATTTCTTGAAAGCTAAAATAAGTTACAATGAATGTGATTCAAAATAACAACAATACTGATATTTTTGGGTTTTACCATGGTTTGAAAATATATTCACAAAACTGATAGATAAAATTGGACAAATTGGAATGCGTCAGGCCGTGGAAAATGTGTTAGAAGGAAAGATGAGCTATAGGAAAGCATCACAAATATTCAATGTTCCTCAGACTACTCTTGAAAGAAAATTAAAGAAATGGAAAGAAGATCCAGAAGCAAAAAATGAACCAGTTAAGGCGAAAATGGGACCATTTCAGTCAGTTTTTAACAAGGAAGAATAGAAGGAAATAGTAGACTATCTAAAGACTATGGAAGGAAGGTTTTCTTTTGGCCTAAGTACCACAGAACTAAGAAAATTGGCATATCAGCTTGCTGAAAAAAAATAAAAAGGAACACAATTTTGATCGAATCAAGCAGAAAGCAGGAAAAGATTGGCTAAGGGGGTTCATGAAGCGTAATTCTGAAATGTCCCTCAGGATCCCAGAGCCAACTACTGCTGCACGTGCTACTGGTTTAACAAAGGAGTTGAGACAGAAGCTCAAAAACTTGTTTCCAAGTTTTTTGAACTTCTGTCTTCTGTGGTTGATGAGCATAAATCGACACCAGAATAGGATTTATAACTGTGACGAGACAGGAATTACTTGTGTGCCCAAATCTAAAGAAAAGGTTATATCTCTTAAGGGAAGAAAACAAGTTGGTGCGTTATCGTCTGCAGAGCGAGGGCAAACGGTTACAGTAGAAGTCTGCTTCAATACAGCAGGCACCTATTTGCCTCCTATGTTAGTATACCTACGGCAACGAATGAAGCCAGAGCTTCTAAATGGTTCAGCACCTGGTACAGGGCTAGATGTCATGTAACAAGTAAGTGGGTGGATGCAAACTGAAATATAAATGGTTTGAGCGATTCGTTCAGATGATGCGTGCTTCAAAGGAAACACCAGTTCTCCTCCGTTTGAATGGGCATTCTACACACACTAAAACCTAAGACTAATCGATCAGGCGAGGGGAAGTGGAGTTGTCCTCCTCTGTTTTCCACCTCATTGCACACACCGCCTTCAATCTCTGGATGTTGCTTTTATGAAACCTTTAAGCACCTACTATGATGATGAAGTGATGAAGTGGCTGTTCTCTCATCCTGGATATGTAGTAGGCATGTTTCAAATTGCGGAATTATTTGGAAATTCTTTCGTCCGAGCAGCCACCATGACAACGGCAATAAACGCTTTCAGGAAAACAGGCATTGGGTACGTTCCTAAACTCAACGGTTTATAAACCGTTTTATGTAAGCATTTCAAAACTGCTGTTGAAGATAAAACGTTTTAAACCGGTTCGTGCATCGGAGTCATCGAAGTTTTTCTTCGGTGAATGT
>WUQG02005178.1:0-12147 GCA_011317285.2 Androctonus mauritanicus | reverse complement strand
ATCCTGCAACTTACTACCATCCTTCACTATACTCTGTTCATTCGTCGGCCACTTCGACGATTTAATCTGCCTGTGTTCAACCGTGTTCAAGGTGTGTGACAAAACCTCTTGTACATAATTAACGTAGGTCTAATTTAAAAAAACAAAGAACTATTTCGTTTTTCTGTCCGTGAAACCAATTTGTATAAAGGCGTGGTTTGTATATAAAAAGGAATACCAACAAGTGCAAAGAAAACGAATCTATTATAGTCCTTTGCTCTCTCTCATTTGTGTTTTTTTGTTTTTCTGTTCAAATTTCGTTTGTTTTTTACTCGTTTCATGTAAAGTGCACGAATGTCATTCATGTTAAAAGCAAAGTTGCATTTTGAATCAATACATTATTGAAGGAAATTTGTGTTTTTTGTCACTTCTATTCATTACACCATACAAAATATATTTCAGTTATAGAATATTTTAGTTGCAACTAGTTAGAACTCTTTAATCCTCATCTAGGCCTACATTGGCCTCCGTGAATAATCGGGTTTTATTATTCTTTTTTTAATCGTTAAATTTAATAGAATATACCTTAAATAATAATAATATTTTAAAATTTTAGTTTTATAAGTTATATTTATTTAATATTTCTAGATTTTTTTAAGTTCGCTTTCTTATCGTTTTAATAGCACTGAAATTCAATTAATATGATACTGTTTAACCAGTTCACTAGATTATAGTAATGAACTCTTCAAAAATTTTGAATTTTATAAGCTTCTAATGCATATTGTTAAGTAAATAATCGATTTAAGGCTCTCCGTTACGGATAATAGGCTTTTCGTATACCATAATACCTGTTTAGATGTAAGTCCAGTGATAATTTAAAGGCCGTGTAGGCCTAGAAGTTCTGGCAGCCTATACGAAAAGTAACTCGAAAATTTCCAAAATACTGTACGAACCACACTTTTATATAGTCTTATTTAGCCTTGATATGTATCATTGCTTATTTTTTTTTCCTATTCAATGCACATACTATATATATATATATATAGGCCTATTTATTGTACGGAATAAATTTTTATTGTCTAGCGTTAGATGCGATTAATTTGCATATCTTAAAATAGGTAGTGTATAACGTGTAAGAAATTTTTTTAATATATATTTAAAGGCTATTTAGACTAAGAATTCTCTAGAAATTCGGAAAATTAAACTCATAGAAATGCATATCCGAAAACCGTTTAGGAAACCGTCCCGAAAGAATATGAAAGATGCCCATAGGCAATTTACCAAATGACAAAATAGATAAATTATTCTTTACAAATTTTTTTCCCCTTCCTCTTTTAAATGATTATCTCCGTCGAAATAATAATAATAATAATAAAAAATAAATAATATATAGTTTTTGTTTTATTCATATTTCGTAGCGATTTTTTTATTCCAAGAATAAAAAATAAATAAAATAAAATAAAAAATCGTTTTGGGGAGAGATACAATTTTTGTTGTTTCGCTTGAAAGATTGTATTTGGTAAGAACCAATCAGAAAGAGCAAGCAGGTTAACAAAAAGTGATATTTGTCCATGGCTTTATAGTCAGCTATCAAATTGTTTGCCCAACTTTTCTTTTCTAGCATCGACTATTACTTTAATCTCTTTCCTTTGTTTGTCTTTTTAAAATATTAAAAATAAATAAAATATATATTTTAATTAATTCTAAGAAAGAGGGACTACGTAGATATCAAGACACTTTTTCGGCAGAATTTCCTTATTATCAGCATTTCGTCGTAAATTCCCGGAAAGCTGAAACCTAAGAAAACTATTATAACATGAATCGGGCTAAACTTTTGAACTTTTTTTTTTGTTGTTTTCATGGGTTTATTTGTCAGAACTTATGAAATTTTATTTATCCGACATTTTTTTTTGCAATACTTTTAGTTGCTTTTCCGAATATTGCGAGCTGTTTACGTTCGTTATTCATAGTTTTGTGTGTTATTTCCAACGTTAACATATCCAGGCCTACGCGTGTTATAACCTACGACTTACGCAAAAATAAACGACAGTTACTTTGTTTTTATTGAATTTAGTAGATTTTTTAAATTTAAACTCGTTATATTATCTAACTAATTGCCAGTTAATATAACGAACAGTTAGTCAGTTAATAACGTAGCTAACTGCTAAAACTTTATTCTATCAAAGAATTTTTTTAATGAATACTCATACATTAATCTGACTTTTTAGCTCCGCAATAAGTATGTTTTATGATATTAAATTCTCCTTAAAATGTAAAATTTTTAGTGGAGGCCTATAGCAAAGACTAATATTGAGTTAATTCCTTAATTCGAATAAAATTATGTGTAATATTCGCTGTCTTCTAAGATTTTTTTTAGTTTAGAGCGATAAGTTTTCATGTTAACGTTACGAAAAGTCTTGGGATTATAACTTAACGTTGAATATTGGCCTATAAAGGTCCAGAACTTGCGTTTCCTAATTAAATATAGGAATTCTTGTACAGAATCACTACAATTCGAATTTTTTTTTAAATTTTTTATGTAGTTATTCAGTTGATCAGCTCTGTAAACATTTTATAGTATATATCCACAGTTATTTATTCAACTACACTGCACTTAATGAGATCAAATGATCTATAGTGCACCCGAAAAACTACAACCAATATACGTTAAACAATCATTACGATCAAAATTATATGTAATTTATTGTTGCTACGATTGTTGTGCATGTATAGGCCTTTAATTGCATTGCAGGTCCGCACCAGTGTTAGCTTTAACGCTCTGAAGGTATAAGGATTCGGATTTTCTCAAAATTTCTGAAGACTCTGCGCGATAAAGCGTTTATGTGCTTAAGAATTTAGAAAAATAGGGGTCTAGTTTGTTGTTATATAATATAGGAACTTATAATGCTTGGTGCATAAAATGGTATTTTACTAGTGCAAAACGAAGCGCATTACTTATAATTTCTGATGTGACTCGAGTAGGCAAGAGATTTTTCATCCAGGCCTATCAGGAAAACTGGTTAAATTTATATATATTGTATAATAGTCGAATCTATCCGATAGTAAAATAAATGTTTAACAAGTCTAGGAGGAAAAACGCAATAAAATTTATGAAAGGCCGTTTAAAACGAATAGGGAAAGTTTCTGTGCGAATCTGGTAACAAGAAGGATTCAAATGGTTATGGAAATGGAGTGGCTCTTTAATGTCAATTTAGAAAAAATCTGAAGAAAGGATTTTTGTTATCCATCTGACAGTGAAAAGTCAACACGAATTATCGATTGCTACACTTGGTATACGGAAGGGCCTAATTATAGGTGACAATAGAAGTCCACGTGGCAGTACTCGACCAAAAAGCCACAGCAAACAACCCGATACGATTGCAATTTTCTTCCATTCTCTGCACACTAATTTCGAGTTTTATTCGTGCCTCCGTATCAATCAATATAAGTCTAACTGTACCAGGTAGATGTCACGAACTTGGGTGGACGCGTGCCACACCGGAAATGCGGCTTCATTTGCTTTTCCGGTCGCACGTCCTCTTTGTCAGGTTAGAGCGAAAACCGCAGCCTTCTTTATGATTATGGTTTATATATGGGAAAATTTACTTAGTGGTCACATTTGGGGGCCCTTTCTCACACTTTTCCACCTCCCAAACGACTGTTTGATTGATCAAATCATACTTGCCGTCTCGCATCTCTCCAAAAGAAATATAAAAGTTGTTTGCAAAAAACAAAAAAAAAAATAATAAATCTGCTCGATAGTTAAGCTAACTAGGAATTACATTATTGGGGCTAAGAATTTTTTAAAAAACAAACAATATAGAGTCGTAACATAACAGAATTCGGAGTTTTAATTGAGATTTGTAGACATATATGATATATTGTTTATTTTTTTAAGTATTAAAGAAACCCTTTGGGAAATAGCGTTAAGAGCGCTTTATAATCCTTTTATAGCTTATTTAATTTTAATATACCGAAATATAGCCAAACAATTTTTAAGAGATTTTTCCCCCCTCTCGCGAACAGGTAGAATCTAATGTAATTTAGAGGCAAAAAGTAAGGCTTGAGGAAAGTTGACTTTTCCTCTACGTGCACACTTGGAGGTTCCGAGGATTGGACGTACAGAGCGTGGTTAATGCACATTGCAAAAGTCATCGTGGCTTAAAGTATGACCTTGACGGTTCCTAAAGACACTCTACTTAATCTCACCCCTTTCTAACAATTTTCCTCCATCAGTTCTGTTGTAAAGTCTAGGTTTTAATGTATAAAATACTTGAACAATTTAAAAATACCTCGAGTGTCTCTTCTCGACTACACCTTTCTTCGACGTAACTCGAATACTAAACTTGTGTTACTAAGAATTTGTAGTAACGAATATTTTGATGATTTTTATTTATCTCTCCACTTATTAGTTACTAAAAAGCTGCACTTCTTGTAATCATTTTTATTCTTTTGAGTTTTGAGAGAGTTTTTTTTTTTTTTTGATGATTTATATCTAGTTCATTCCATAGCAAATAAGATGTTTCTGCTCAAATCTGCAAATAATGGAGGTGCAGATAAACACAATTAAATGTTTATAGTAAAGATGGATCTATCGAAGAAGACAAATAAAGCGATAAAACAAACCAAATAAATGAATTCATTTATCTTTCTCTCCCAAAACATTTTGTTTTTATGTACTTTGATAAAAAGACAAAACAAATAAAAATTCTTTTGGATTTTCTTGAGAGTATTATGAGTGTTTCTATCTACAAAAAGAACCGAAAACAATTAAAAACAGGGTAGAGAAAAAATAAAAATAAAAAAAAGATTTTGGTGCGAAAACTGTGTTGCAATTGTATCAAATTTTCACGTTCGGATCTGTCAGCTATGCAGAATATTTTGTTTGAATGATCAATCGGAGATGTTATACTAGTTAGTTAGAATATTTTTAGCAACTTTTAGATTATAAAGATACAGAAATGTTGAAGTTGCTCTTATAGGCCCGAACAGACTGTGTGCCGAATATAGACCCTTAGGCCAGGTGTAGTCGCACTTGACGTCACAATTAAGAGAAGGGGAGTATTTTTACAGGTAACTGTTGGTCACACCTCGAAGGAAGTTGGAAAGTCAAGTGCTGTTGCTTTATTTATAACTCTTTGTCGATTGTTTTCCTGTTCAAAATCTCTTGTTTGGCATAAAAAAAGAAAAGTTAATGGGTAATAAAACCAAAGATTTCTGTGCCGCTTTCAGTTTAAACATTCATTTAAAAAGGAAAAAAAAGATAAAAACGCTTAAAACTTAAATCACAACGACTTAAAGAAAAATTATAACGTTTCCGTATTCGTTACGGTTTTTAAATAAGAAGAAGGGAAAAAAAAAGATTTTTGGAAAGTCTCATTGAGACAATTATTGTTTTTGTAAGACTTTTCGAGGCTTTTGAAAAGGAAATGGATTTTAAAATGTGTGTTAGAGGATTTTCAACGCGTAATCCCGTTATCTCGAAGAAAACAATTTATAAATCATCTTTCCATACCAAAGAAAAATATATATAAAAAAATGAAATAAATAATAGTAAATAAATTTTACGCCAACGAATTCAATTTTCGAACGTTTAAACGACGATAGTTAACACAAATTTTAGCATTTTTTTTAATGTCTTAAAAAGTAAAAAAAAAAAATTAAATGGTTTTTCGGTGCAAACAATGTCAGAAAATCTCGTCTAAACAGAAGTAATTCATAATTTGCAAACACTAATCGCATCACATCTATGTAAAATCGTACCGATTCAATTATCAGTAAAAACAAAAAACAATTTTATAAAAATTTTATCAACTTATTTACAGCTGGAGTGTTTTCGAAGGCTGACGTGCCTGAAGAGCGGAACTTATCTTATAAACCTCTCTAACGTTTAATTCGATTTTTTAAAACTTATCGGACGTATAAAAATTCAATAGGAAAATCAGTTAAACCGGGCCGAAATTGGAAGTTTTGGGTGAAAACACCAGAAGAAAACAGTTGCAACTTCTACGGTGGCTACATAGGCAGTCATTACTAGTCAGCACACGTTCTTTAACAATTGCGGTTGTAACTTTATGATTAAGGGCCCGGGGGCGAGCCAACAATTAGTCTTTCGGGGCGATTTTCATTCCAAAACTGTTTATAAACACCTGTTTTGTTGATTGGAGATGGATAGAGGGGTTTACCTCTGTGGAGACGTCTATGCAGCGCTCGTCAATCAACGTCTGACGTATTGACAGACGCGTTGGGCAAATTTCTTCCTAACCAGATTTTAGCAAGGATAATGATATTATGTACCAGGATGATTGGATTAAGTTATTCCCTTATAAGCGACATTTATAGATATGTGTGTGCCTCTAGAGCGTTAGAAGGATTTATGCGGCCTCCATCTCCCCTATTATTTTGGGTGCCGATAATCAGTTTTATGCAGATTATGATAATTATTCGGCAGCGTATTATCGACACCTTGTTATATTAACGCCTATTGAACTCTCTGGCCCTCGTCAAACCTGACTATTTTCGTGATCAATACCATAAGTTCGTCATTTTTTAACAGTAAAGACGAGTCTAAACCGTCTATGAATATTTTGCTACTTTATAGTAAAAATCTATGTTATCAAACTCTCATATCTACGTATATAAACCGAAACATATGTAAAAATCTATAAAATTTTATATTATTTACGTAGAATCGACACGGATGTAAACTTAGAAACCGATATGACAGAAATTAACTCGTAGCATCGTATTGGTAAAAAAAAGATGGTTAACAAAACAGTAAAGGTCGAGAAAAACAACACTTTTTTATAATTTTTAATGTCTACAAACGTAAAAACTGTACGCAAATATATATACATAAGATGCAAAATGCAAAGAAAAACCGACTTTATGATAGTTGTAAAGACATTTTTTTTTCTTCTTTTTTACACGACTGGCAACTGTAGTTACTTAAATTTTTGGACATTCAATGTTTGGTTAGCAATGTTCCATTACACTAACAAAAAGTTTAAAAATATGTCTGGAGATATTAAAGTAAAAGGAAATATTCTTAAAAATCGAATCGAATCAGGTTTATAAAGAAAGAGAAATCATCTTTATCAATCATTCAATATTATTTTCATCGAACAAACATTGGAAGGGCTATCCCGATATGAATTCCAAGATTGAATTGCGGTTATATATCAGAAAACAATGCGGTTGAATATTAGGATTTATATTATTTACAACGTCTAAGATCGCGTAACTGGACAGATGCCAGTTGCTGATATTTACTCTCACGTCCCTGATATTAACGATATCACCGGTCCCCTCGGGCTGTAACAGCCAATATTGGCCACCGTGTTGCCAGACGTAGCGATATTTGTTCAAGGCGGATGCTCCAACCTCAATCTACAAGGCTGTATCAAGATGGCTGCCATCTCTTCTCCCGCTCTTTTTTTCCAACTACCGAAATCGCTTTTTAAGCGAATTTAATCATTAAGATACGAGTCCAAATACTTATAAGTTAGCTCTCTACTTTGCTCGATGTCTGAGTACAGTCGTGGTTCTGATAACTGTGCGTAAGTCTATGCAAAAAAAGGCAAGTTTTGGGCTTTTGACAGAGTTCGAGTGCAATTTTTTGGGTTGTTTATAACGTTTAACTTTATTAAAAAGTATTAAACAAGCGAAGGGAAACAAACACACACACACACACACACACAATAGCGGCTGAAACGGCCTGGATATTTCAGTACGAGAAAATTGTTAAAAATTAGAACTTTTCTGACATAAGTTGCTTTTACAGATTTACGAATCTTATCGTAATAACAATAGATTTTTGGGGCATTTTAATTAAGATATTTACCGTTGAGGCTAACAAATATGTCTGAGATGGCTTTACTAATCGGCAGTAATAGATCATTTGCTCTGTTTGCATGCAAAACATGTTTAAAAATCGTTTCGCATTAAAATTTTTAGAACTGCTGTAGAAATGTATGTAGGTTTTAACCGTTTATGTTAAGCAGGAAGAACCAAACTGTTCTAACATCACCGCCCGTACAGAAAATAACGCTGTTTCTAATCTTATTTGATTTAATATAACGCTGTTGGCAACACGATACGAACCTGATATTGCACTGTTTAAAATTGCACAAGTCTTTTTACCAATATGTTTAGAAGAAACGCGCTTCTCGCTTCAAAAACCGTAGAGAGCATCAATTGGCCATCGACAACAATAAATTTAGAGATGGAAAACTGGTGCAAATATTATTTTAGAGGACTTTTGACTGAGGACACGAATTGATGCAGATAACTGCTAGTCATCCCCCTCTCCATTTCAGAAACGATGAAGTCTTAATGCCGTATCTACATGTTTGCCATCAAACTCGGCATTGGCTCTAGGCTGTGCTAGTTTGTTTAATGCCCACAATATCAAAGTTTACTTAATGCTTACTAGTCTCATTGGGTAGAAGAAGGTGTTTTTTTTGTCGTCCCCTTCTCTTGTCTTTTAAAGTTGACTTATCAGTTTTATTTCTAAGCCAAATACAGAACCAAGTGGTGTTTGGATTGGACTCATCTCTATCACAGGACGGCTAACAATTCCTATCTTGCATATGAAACATATTTGCTGAGTATCTGGAATCCCTGCACTTTTACCTTTCAGCAAATATGTAAATATTTCTCAAGCCAAATATGTACAGAGCTGCTGCGCCCGCAGTCAGACAAGCGTCGGAGACGGAGAGAGTCACAGCCGCCGTTGGACTCTGCGTCGACGGACTGGAGAAGCGCAGATGCATCGCTGGATGAGATCTCTCCACAGGTGAGTTTTTGTAGGCGAGCCGCGATTAATTGATGCTCTCCGCTTTTTCTCCTCTTAAAACTCTTCACCGTTAAAATCGCCGCCACACCGACGCGTTACAGGCCACGCGTCGGTGTTCTCCAGGCCTTTAAGAACGGCTCGGGCCTCCCAAACGCTCCTCTTAACCCGTATATGACATTACCCTTTAACGCCTATTGAAGTCAGGCCCGAAAACGAGCAAAATAACCAAAAAATTTCTAGTTAAAGCGCTTTACGCCATTTGTTCGCGTGGTAGTTTGGTCACATTTTCGCCTACTTTCCAACCGTTCGGGATGGACGCGAATTGTAAGCGTGGCAGGATTTTTGGTCCCCAACTCCAACAGAGAAGTAAAGAGCGTTACTGGGTCGAGTTAACGTGTTTCCAACAACTCGTCCAGATCGAGATAGAAATGTAAACCGGGACCGAATATGCAAATTTGAAACTAAACATGCATTTCCGTTTTGTTTTTTAATAGATAAGATCTCCACGAAATGTTGTTTGTTTTGTACTTAATCTAACAGATGATATCTGAATTCAGATAAGGTATAATGTAGCACGTACATAGACGGTTTCTTAAAGAAAAATAATCCGCTACCAACGGTAAACGCAACTGTTTGTTTCGCTTTCGTTATTATGGCAATTAAAGAGAGTAAAAATGCGGATTATACGCGAAATTGTTTCCGAAGAACTTCGGTTATCGTTACCGTTATTAATTTGCAGAATCGGTTGGAAATTTTTCGTCGAAACTCGCCTATATTTAACCCTGTTATCAGAATGTTTGCAACGTCGACGAATTGCACACCTGTCAGGTGCAGCATTGAGTAATTCATGTGGGTGTTTCAAAGCAGGATATTAGATAAACGCGCCTTTTGTAGATAAGGCCACTCACCTCCTAACTGATCTTTTTCCTTATCGATTCGACAAATAACGGATGGCCGGTCTTTATTAATAAGATAAAATTCCTGATTAAAGCTCATCGCGCCGACTTTTAATATAACAAAGAAACCTGTTACTTTTGCGTCGACCGACATCAACCGAAAACACAGTTGTTGTTATGCAAAAAACAATCGGATAGCGCTCTGACATTATTAATGCATAAAAACTCAATATAAGAATTTTTGGAGCCGTATTAATATTTGCATGATACTTGTTACTTCACTCTCCTTCTTCTTCCAAGGTCGACTCACCCAATTTTTACTTTGATATTTTTCTTGGATGTTTTCTCTTTAAATCAATATTTATATCCTACCTATCTCTGTCAAAATATGTCACTGGTTACCAAGGAAACGGGGATATCTTTACTATAGCACGTGATCTATCGGATCCCCCTTTTTTTTGCTTCTTCTTCTTCGAAATTTTACTTTATCTAGAGTCGCTCTTTCCGATTGGTTATCGAAACATATATCCACCAATCAGACGAGAGATGGGATGGAGCTAGGTAGTGCCTCTCGCGTGACAACTTGACCAGATAAAATGTCTCTTCGATCAATATGGCGACTAACCAGAGTCGAGTTGCATTTTTGTTCGATTATAACAAAACCCCGTAAAATTTCTAGAAGGATAATCTGTTTGGGATAATCTATAAGAGATTTAATTCTTTTTTTATTTTTTAAATATTGACTTAAACATTTCGTGATATCCATAAATTTCTGATAAGGACTCAATTTTCTTAAAGTAAATATTTAATTTTTGATAAATCGAGTTTTTTTTCCCCTTTCTTTCTCCCTCTAGCTTTGTTGGTTTAAAAATGATGGTTTATAAAGTTTTTTTTTCGTTTTAATTTTTACAAATTTATCTGGCATTAAAATAAAAATAGGCGAAGATTCGGAACGGTGTTAAACAAACACGCGTATATGCGTGCCTACAGAAGTAACCTGGCGTGCGATTTTCGTTACGCGTAACGTTAGTTGGGTACGCGCCTAATATTCTGCAGTTTTTAAACAGATTAAGGCGCATAAAAACCGGATAAGGTCGCTCTTTAAAGCGCAATTCTCCTACAGACAAAGCAGTTTGGCAGGGTAAATAACAGACAGGGTTCAATAACTGCAAAAGTCCATTTCCTTTCAATAAGACAGACTCTTTGTTGCTAATATATGCATAGACCAGAGATGATCTTGTATGAGAGGGAGGAGGAAGAGGAGAACGGGAGAGACCCTGAGGCCCTTAATCCACGAAACGGGTCCTCGCTCCCACTTACAATATTGTAGGATTAGAGATGCGTGTAGACGCCTGTCCGTTCGAGATTAACAGTTATTAACAGACTACTTTCTCTGTCGTGACTAATATGAAAACGCACTGATTGACAACCGGACCGAACCAGGACTAAACGCTCTTTAAGTAGCGGAAAAAGAGCATCTACTGCACTTTTGTGCAGAAAGGAAGCAGCCACCAACGGTCCAGTGGACATTCTAAATTGAGGATCGACAAAATGAGTGTTTTCCAAACGTCGATCCCGATCCGGATTTATTTATCTTTCGGATTTTAACCATTTCTATACCTACACACATTATATATATATATTCTGTAGACGTATCCATGATCGGTTTCCAATCTACTGCAAAAATATCTATGTAAAAATCGGTGGAGAATACATTCTAGAATTATTTAAAACAGAACATTGGAAAGAATAGCGAAGATAAGAAGGGAAAAAATCTATAAACAGTAGCCGAAAGTGGAGAGAATTACGTAAACGAATTTAATATGCAAATGGCAAGAGATGCTAAAGAATAAAGCTCACAGCAGATGTTTGAAATGTGTATCTGCGCTGTTACGAAAATAAGATAGATAACCTATAAGATGTATAAAGTATACCGGCTGCTTAGGAAAATTCAATAATATCTAACGATAGTTTTGATAAAAAATAACAATATAATACCGAGAGATAGGAGGAGAATTAGCAGCTTAATACGGGGAATATGCAGATTTATCTGTGCTGAGGTATTTAAATACGGTCGAGAAGAGTATTTTTTTCGCCTTTAAAATATACATTTGGTTAGAGTTATTTCGTCTTTTTTTTCACTGTCGATAAAAAGTGCAGACAAAATAAAGCGAGTAAGTATTCAGTTCAGAGTCGGCAGGTGTCGAACAAAACGTACAGAAGTCTTTTCTATCTTTATATACAGGGGAAGACTGGAAACGTGTAAAAAATTCGGTCCAAATCCAATAAGAGAATGTTGCAAAGCGTCGCTGGCAAGACCAAATAGAGACGTCCCGGAATACTGATGATTCGAGGCTCTTATGTTTGCTAGAGCCATCGATTTGGGCAGGCGCGCTATTGTTCCAGTTAGCTGGACCGTACTCTACTTGAAACTCGCTCTTTGTCGTGCACAAATAGCTCCGAAACGTCCTCTTC